>WAAB01005804.1:73822-193891 GCA_013389865.1 Piaya cayana | reverse complement strand
TTGATAGGAATGGTTGGACTTGATGATCCAATGTGTCTTTTCCAACCTGGTGATTCTATGTACCCACCCCATCTGCTATGGGCTGGAGGGGAGCAGGAGGGCAAAAGAGGTGAGCTATGAGTTCCTTGCAGTAACCTTGCTGTGTAAGGCTCCCTTCCCGTGGCCCAGACCTAGCAACCCAAAGCACCGGCACCCTCCTCACCAGGCCACAGAAGAGCTCCCGGAGCTGTGTGGCATCCTGCAGCAGACGGTCACAGAGCTGGCCCCGCTCCTCCTCGCTCTTGCACACCATCTTCCTCTGCATGAGTGCCCGCAGGTACTGGCTCGCCACCAGGAGCTCGCTCTCCATCAGCAGGAGCTGGGCACAGGAGACCCGTTAGCGCTGGGAATTGGACCCCAATTGCCCAGGGAATGGGCTGGATGCAACACCAAGCCATGGGGACAACCTGCTGGGAAGCCCCTTGGCTGGAGGGACAGAGAAGGCAGCTGAATTTAGGGGGAACCCTGAACATTTCATAGAATCACAGAATCATAGAATGGTTTGGGTTGGAAGGGACTTTAAAGATCGTGCAGTTCCAACCCCGCTGCCATGGGCAGGGACACCTCCCACTGGATCTGGTAGCTCAAAGCCTCACCCAACCTGGTCTTGAACACCTCCAGGGATGGGGCAGACACTACTTCTCTAGCAATATGTACCAGTGCCTCCCCACCCTCACAGTAAACAATTTCTTCCTAATGTTTAATCTAAACCTTCCCTTTTTGAGCTTAAATGCATGATGGTGTCCTCAGGGCTGCTCTGGAGGATACAGGCTCTCCAGCAAACCCAGCAGTGTCCCCTGCGTCCTGTACCCCATCAAGCATCCAGCCACCCAACCTTCTTGCCTTCCAGACAAGCAGCTATTTGAAGGACACCCCACCTCAACCGTACCATGAAGAGGGGTTTCCTGACATGGGAGAAGTCCTTTGCATACTTGTCAATCACTTCGCACATGCTGTTGACGAGCTGGGACCCCGAGAGCCACTTGCGGGAAGGCAGCTGCAGGCAGAGGGGCTGAAAGAAGCAGAGGAGCAGAGTACACAGTGCCCTGCAAAGCATCGCTCTCAGCACGACATCCCGCAGCCACTGCCCACCTGCTACCTGGCAGCACGTCCGCTTTGCCTTGTAGAATCCCCAAGTCCCAGCCAAAAGTCAACATAAAACCAGAAGGGTGGTCTGAATCCAGGAACTACAGAAACGTGCTGGGGCTGCCCTTCCCCGAAACCCAGAGATCCACATTTTTAGGCCCCATTGTGGGCAGCACCCGAGCTCTGGGCAGCAAGCAGCTCCTCACACACCCATTTTTGGCCTGTACTGATGTGGTTTTATTTTTAATTTTCACTCTTCTCCACTTCCCTTGTGGTCTTGGCCAAGGGCTTTGACCTCCTTCTCCTGCCCTGCTGTCCCTGCCTGCAGGCAGACATTCCCCGTGTAGCATTTCACCTTTCAGCTGCTCCTTTATTTTCATGGCATTCAAGCCCTAAATAGCAATGCCGCTAATTATTCTAGACACTTGGTCCAGACTCCAGGAAAGCTATATTTGACTACGCTGGCGGGAAATGACTCAGGCAGCCACACACGGGCTTGTATCCTCTGCACGGACATCACCTCGCTCCTGTTTGTTCTCTGCCATGGAACAGCCGTAAGAAAGAGCACGAGACAGCCCAGAGGGCTGAAGCTCCTGGTCGCTGTTGGCCAGTGCTCTGGGGGCCACCAGCCACCTGCCCCAGTGACACAGAGTAGTGCTGGCTGGGTGGTTTATGCCTGCAGGATGGTAGTGGGCCCCGAGGAGGAGGAGAATAAGCCCTGCAGGAACAAACCTGTGCCTGGGGGTGTAGCAACGAGGCTACTCTGGCTTTTGTTGCAGCCCTGCTGGCTTCAGTGGCTGTAGACAAACATACCTGCAGGTCCAGGAGCAGCTCCTCCAGCAGCAGCTGGCAGGCTTTCTTCTGCATCCTGTCTAGAGCAGCCTGGAGGGATGTGGGGACTTCTCTGCGGGCAGTGTCGGGGAGCAGGGAGGAGACAGAGGAGCTAGGGCAGAGAGAAGGGTGGGGACAAGCAGCCTGAGAAGCATGGTGGGGACACTGTTCCCCAGGAATATGGGGAGGACGTGGCTTCCTTGTCGGTGGTGGGGTTGCTACAAGAGCTACAAGGTGCTGATGCAAGTTACCTGAGAGCCAAGTTGTTGTTGAGCATGGCCAGCAGGTAGGAGACGTAATACTTGGGCGTGGAACGGTCCTTCTGGTGCTCCTTCCCACACTGCACGAGGGCTTCCCGCAGACTGCAACACAGCGAGTCAACCACTGACATCTTACCACCAGGATCTGGAGCTCTCAGGAGTACAGGGACCTTCCACAACCCTCTCAGCTCACTTGGCTCTTTCCAGCCTGCCACCAGGTTGGAGAGTGACAGGTTGTTGGCAGCATAGGACTGTGGGACCCACTGTGCAGCCCTCAGGAGAGCAGGGCTTGGCACTACTGGAGAGACATGTGGGGCAACAAGTCCTGTGAGCAGATGGCCCCAAGGGCTGAGATAATAGCTCCACAGGTAGACAGGCTGCAGACCCTTCTGGGATCTGCGTGAGCACAGGATCCCCCAAGGCAAATCTCCATCAGCCTGTGGTGCTTGGCCATGGGACCCAGGGTCTGCAAGGATGGGCAGGGGTGTGAGGGGATCCACTGACCGGCCTAGAAATGCCTCGAGCTCCTCCAAGGCCATGTTGTAGACCTTCTGCTGCAGAGAGTTGGTGATCAAGGAGGCTACCTGGATATTCTCATTCAGCATCTGCAAAGAGAGAGGAGAGTGGAGGTGAGTCAGCAGGATGCAGGCCACGGTCCCCTTGTTCAGGCCTCCCATTGCGGCCATGCCCCATGGTTCTGGGGACCCACCTGCATGACAATGACAGGTAAGGCTGACTGGAAGAAGCCCTGATGGTCCATCTCAGGTTCCTCTTCCCGGAACCACTCCTTGAATTCCACCTCCAGGGTTCTCTGCATCCACTCGAGCACGCTGGCCTGTGGGATGGACACCCACCCACCACAAGAAATCAAGTACCAACATCCTTGAGACCAGCATTGAGTCCTGGGCCCCGTCCCACAGACTCATGGTCTCTTGCTGCTGTCAGAGCAGATGCCAGCACAGTGGTAGCGGTTGGGTCCTGTTCCCATTGCGCATGTGCTGTCCCGCTTGCTCACCTTGACTTTCACCACGTATTTCCTCTCTGTCTGATCCACCAGCTCAGGGGACATCAAGGGACCCAGAGCAGAAACGTCCACTTCTGGGAGAAGGTCAGGGTGACCCATCATCTCTGGGCTGGAGGAGAGAGATTGGACAAGGCTGGGAAGACCTGTTTTTTCTAGCAGTTCCTACCTCTCCCTCTGCCCTTCTGGCAGTCATCCCCTGGCAGCCAGAGCCACTCTCAACCCGCCTGTGTGCTGGTGGACAACCCAGCTGGGTGCTTGGCTTGGTGCTGACCTGTAGTAGACACGAAGCACCCACTCAAGGAGCAGGAAGAGCGCTTGTTTGTCCAGGTCCTCTCGGAGGATGTCCTGGAGGTGGCTCGTGAGGGCCTGGTGGTATGTGGCAGTGCAGACACTGAGGATGTTGTAGTGAGCTGGGACGCATTGGACCATCAGGTCCTTTACCACACGCAACTTGGACACGATGTCCTCCTGCAGAGCTGCCAGATGCCTGGCCAGCCCTGGTCCCTCAGCATCCATGTGGCCAGCATGAAAGTGGGTTCCTGTGATGGTCTCCTGGAGAACGTGGTAAAATTTCTGCCTCCAACCCTTTGGGCGGCCAGGGGGCAGGAAGGTGGCCTCCAGGAGCATAGTATCATCTATTTTCTCCTCCCGCTCGATGATCCTTACAGCGGTGACAAAGAGAACTGGGTCTTCATGCACCAGCCGTAGGCTGCTGCCCACAATGTCCCACAGCTGCTTGGCCAGGCTCTCGTTGAGCTCCTGCAGGCCACCAAAGTAGGACAGCACAGTTGCCTGGGCACTGGAGAGCCCACGGATGTGCAGCTGGGAGAGGATGTCATCCCGGAGATGTTCCATCATCATGAGCTCCGCATGGGCCTCCAGGAGGTGCTGCCCATGGAGCAGCTGCAGGGTATGGGAAAAAACCTCGTGGACTGTGGGAGAGGAAGAAGAGATGCCAGGATTGAGTGCAGGGGGCAATACTGGTGGCACCAGGGTCACAGGCACAGGTTAGCAGGAAGATGGTGAGGGGAAGGATCTGAGATCCGGGGCTCCAGGCACATCATACTGGATCAAGCCCTGGGGAGGCAGTGGCATCTCCAGTGACAGAAACTTTACAAACCCAACCAGCAAAGCCAGAGTGACCCACTCTAGCCTTGCCACCAGCCCCGTACAGAGCCCGGGGTTGGGCTAGAGAACTCCCCAGCACCCTCCAGCCTAAATCCAAGAGGACTGGGCCAGTACCTTACCCGAGAAGAGTTGGGGCAGCACCTGGACCACCGAGGCCAGCTGTACATGCTCTGCCATCAGCTCCTGCATCTGCTGGAAGCCCTGGAAGCGATCTGCACTGTCCAGCAGGGCCCGTCGGGCAGCCTCCAGGTCCTGGCACACGCTCTGCACCTCCTGGGCCGCCGACCGCAGCTGCTCCAGCCCTGCACTTACCCCTTCCAGGTAGGACTGGACAGTTGACTGGGGAGCAGAAGAGGGTGAAGGGGCAGTGGAGAAGCTCTCAAAGGCTGGTGGCCTCACACGCAGTTTACCGCAGCCTTACCAGGTCTCTCTTGCATGTACTCCTAGCCCCACCAGGTCACACCTGCCTCTGCCATTCCATCACCTTCTGTGGTGACCCCATCCCATCAGACCCAAGCACACCGAGCTCGAGAAACCTGCTCCAGCAGCAGGAATGGCTCATACAGGGGTGCTGGACATGTGGTGGGAGAGGGATGTCACTCTTGGGTGACCCAGGCAGCAGGGCGAGCAGTAAGCAGATGTCTCCTCTCAGTTTTAAAAAATTACTTTTGTTCCGCAAAATATTTACAGGCCCCCATGTGCCCTCAAGGTCATGGAACACCTCAATGGCCATGTAAACCCTCCTCCATAATCTCTGAGGCCACATCACTCAAGACAGGTTGCCTCCTGGACAGTTCACACACACTCAGGGCAGGAGACACCATCTCCAAAACAACGGGGAGAAGGCTCAGGTGCTCAGACTGACCGGGTCCTGGGCTAATCATTCCTCAGGTTATGTAGAAAGGGTTGCCCTAAGCCAGGAGGTGTGTGCAGGGACTGGGGAGATGTGAGTGGAGATGGAGGTCCTCCTGCAAGGATCTGCAAGAGGGGCAGAGGGGAGCTTTGTGCTCCCTGCCAGGAGAGGAGCCTTCAGGTGCCGTGACAGGACAGTGCTGGGGAGCTCACGCACATGGGGTGAGCAGAACCCTCAGTGTTTTGTTTTGAAGCATGTTTGGAGGCTCATTTTAACACTTTGGGATGGGGAAGGGGGTGGTTGGGAGCGTTACCAGCTCTTTTCGTCCAAATAACTGCATTTCTCCCACCAAGCGCTAACCAGAGGAAAGGATATTGCCACAATTGGACACAAAGATGACTCAAAGGCAGAGGGGGCCCTGGCTGGGATCGCTGTTTGGGGGTGACAGGGGTCCATGGAGTGGGCTGTGGCAAACACCCACCTTCAGCCGGGACTGGATGGAGCTGTTCCTCTGCCTCTCTCGGCTCCGGTACTGCCCGAGGCCCTCAAGTTTCTCAGGGCGGTAAAACACCCCTGAAGCCCATTTCAGAGCGGCTCCTCTTGCCAACTTCTCAGCCTTTTCCACTTCGGGCCATTCCTCGTCTGGGGAGAAGCCAGAGGTTAACGAGCACAACGAAGCTTCTCCTGGCGGGGCAGGAAGGGCTCCCCAGTCCAAGGGCAGGAAGCTGGCGCCAGCGGACACCAAGCACACCCAGACTGGGAAGAAGAACAGCAGCAAGCTGCTCCTTCTGCAAGAGCTCCAGAAAGTGCCACCACGGCAGACTGGGGCTGTGATAGCAGCTGCCACCCAGCCTGCCAGCTCGGGTTGTCCCTCAGGCTGAGCGTATGTCCCCAGAGCTGACCCCAAGCCCAGCTCTGGGTTGTCTGAGGGGGGTTCAATGGCACCGGGGAGGTCCCGCAGTGAGTCAGCAGGAGGGATGGAGGGATGCCAGCTCTCACACGAGGGACAGCAAGGCTGGGGGGAGGCTGGGAGGCTCCTGGTCTCCTAAAGGCACAGATGCAGCTGGGAGGAGGAGGGAGACAGGCAGTGTCTCCCCCAGCACAGGGTGCAAAACCGCGCCAAAGGCCTTCTGGCCAGAGCAGACGGCTGAGAAGCAGCAGTTATCGCATGCCTGCCCCCAGCCCCTGGTTTCAACGCTCCCCCTGCTCCATCCCAAACAGCTTCCCAGCATGGAGCTCTCCAAGCCCGGCGGGGATGTTCCTTGATGCTGGGGTGGAGCGCCTGCTCTGCAGGGGGGCTGCTTTGCTGGAACCTTGCTCTGTTGAGCATCCCCTCCACTGGGATCTGCTCTGCTGGGAGCCCACTGTGCTGGGACCCTGCTTTGCCGACATCTGCTTTGCTGGGAGCCCGCTTTGCTTGGATCTGCTTTGCGGGGAGCCCGTTTTATTGAGATCTACTCTGCTGGGCTCTGCTCTCCTGGGATCTGCTTTGCTGGGATCTGCTCTGCAGGGCTCTGCTCTCCTGGGCTCTGCTCTGCTGGGATCTGTTCTGTTGGGTTCTGCTCTCCTGGGATCTGCTTTGCTGGGCTCTGCTCTGTTGGGTTCTGCTCTCCTGGGATCTTCTCTGCTGGGATCTGCTCTCCTGGGATCTGCTCTGTTGGGTTCTCCTCTGCTCCTCTGCTGGGCTCTGCTCTGGGGGCTCCCGGGGGCTCCGGAGACGGTGCCGAGGTCGATCGGCGCTCCCGCCGCGCCGCCGGTGCCGGGTCGGGGCTCACAAAGCCCCCCACGCCCCGCAGCCCCGCCCCGCATCGCCCCCTCACCTCTCCGCTCGGCCCCCGCTGCCATCGCCGCACCCCGCAGCCGGGAGGAGCCGCCGCCGCGATCCCGCTGCCGCGCTCGGGGCCGCGCACGGAGCGCTCGGGGCCGCGGACAGACGGACGGGAGGACAGACAGATCGGGGAGGGATAGACAGGGACTCGGGGGGACAGACGGACGGGGGCTCGGGGGAGGGACAAACGGATGCTCGGGGGAGGGACAGACAGACGGGGGGCTGAGCGGGACAGGCGGGGGCTCGGGGGGACAGAAGGATGCTCAGGGGAGGGACAGACAGACGGGGGCTCGCGGGGACCGACAGAAGGGGCTGAGCGGAATAGACAGACGGATGCTCAGGGGAGGGCCAGACAGACGGGGCTGAGGGGAACAGAGAGAGATGCTCAGGGGAAGGACAGTCAGTCAGGGGCTCAGGAGGACAGACAGACGGGGCTGAGGGGAACAGACAGACGGATGCTCAGGGGAGGGGCAGGCGGTCAGGGGCTCAGGAGGACAAACAGAGGCTCAATTGGGGACAAATGGGCTCTACTCTGCATCCCCTCCACTGGGATCTTCTCTGCTGGGACCCCGCTCTGCTGAGATCTGCTTTGCTGGAAGCCTGCTTTGTTTTGTTGTTGTTTTTTATTTCAAAATTCATGAAGTTTCTTTAACATTTTGATTTTTTTTAAACAGCTCGTAGTCAAACTCAAGACTCAAACTCAAGCAGGAATAACTCACCACGTGTGAAGTATTAAAGGACTCGAAGCTATCTGGACAGCGAGCTTTCTTAGATTTTATTACAAATTCCCAAACAGACCCATACTTAAAACAGGGCTGAATTACATTCACTTTTAGCCAAAATCTGCTCTGCGGGGACTCCGACCCCAGGCAGTGTCTGTGTCCCTCTCCGTGTCCCGGTCTCGAGGAGGCTGAGCGTCCCTCTCCCTCTCCCCGTTCCCAACCCTGGGAAACCTGTGTGTCCTTACTCCTTTCCCACCCTTCTCCCCGGCCCCGCCCCGGAAGTGCTCCCGTCCCGGAGCGGAACTCCCCTCTCCCGCCCCGGAAGTGCTACTGTCCCGGCCCGGAAGCGCGCGGGGCCGGCGGGGCAGATGGCGGAGTGCGGGCAGCAGCCGCCCGGGGGGGGCAGCGGCGGTGGTGGTGGCGGCGGTGCGGGGGCGCCCAGCCGGCACGAGAAGAGCCTGGGGCTGCTCACCACCAAGTTCGTGTCGCTGCTGCAGGAGGCCAAGGACGGCGTTCTCGACCTCAAGCTGGTGCGGGGCCGGGGCGCCCCGCGCGGGGACTGGGGTCGGGGGCTGCGGCAGGGACCGGGGCTGTGGCAGGGACCCAGCAGGTTGCAGGAGTCGCAGCAGGTTTGGGGGACACAACAGGTTGCAGGTGCTGCAGCACTTTAGGGGGACACAGCAGGTTGCAGGGGCTGCAGCACTTTAGGGGGATACAGCAGCACTTTTGGGGGATGCAGCAGGTTGCAGGGGCTGCAGCACTTTTGTGGGACACAGCAAGTTGCAGGGGCTGCAGGAGTTTCAGGGGATTCTGGGACTCCGCTCACGCCTTCTCCCCTGTCACCGCTGTCTAGCCACTCCACTTCCTCCAGGACAGAGGAGGCCGTGGGCCTTGCTTGGCTTTCCAGGCGTTTGTGTCCTTGGCTCAGCCTTCCCTTGGACCCTCTGGTGTGTTCTGGGTCCCTGACCCACACCAAGGTGCTGGTTGGTCACTGGCACTGTAGCCCAGCCCTGTAAATTAGAAGGAAGAAGATTAGACATTAGGAAGAAATTCTTCGTGATGAGGCTGGTGAGGCCCTGGCACAGGTAGCCCAGGGAAGCTGTGGCTGCCCTATCCCTGGAGGCCAGGCTTGATGGGGCTTCGAGCAGCCTGATCCAGTGGGAGGTGTTGAACTGGGTGAGCTTTAAGGTCCCTTCCAACCCAAACCATTCAGTGAAACAGACTGGCTGTTACTCCCCACACGCTTTGCTCCTGGCACACAGCAGGAAGGAGAGTGTGGGCAGATTCCTCGCTGTCAAAGATTGTGCTGGTACGTTGAGGCTGTGGAGAAGAACCTGGTGAATGTGCCTCGCTTGTGTGCTGTGGAGATCTTCACCTAGAGGAAGGGGCTCTGTCTTTGTGGCATGCGTGTGGTACTTGAACCCGGGCCTTCCCTGCAGCTGAAGTTTCTTTGTTGTTGGTTCTGTTTGTGGGCAGGTGTGCAAGCGTGCTCTGACCCCTTGCAGGTGGCAGATGAGTGCTGGGGAGCCATGAGAGGGCCAGAGGGGCCTCCTGACTGGACGTGTCCCTCCTCTCCTCTGCCAAGCTGTCATCGCTTTTTCTTTGGGCAGTATTTTCTTACTTAAAATATCTATTACGTGAATTTGTATCGGTCAGTGTGACTTGATCCATTGTGTGGCGCAGGATCCCTGGACTCCTGGTCGATTACTGGGAGATGAGAGGGAGTTTTGTTCCTTTGTGGATCCACTCTGGACGCGCTGCTGATTTGTGGACCCACCCTAAGCAAGATGTTGGGAATTTGTTTTGTGCTTGGTGGGAAGGCTGTTGGGTGAGAAAGGGGACAAAGGGGCAGGAGCATCTTTTTATGGCCATAATGACATTGAGAATGTGGTTTTGTAATTTGAGGCATCGGGGCAAGATGAGTGTGAGATGGCAAGCGGAGTGTTTGGCCAGGAATTACTCTGACAGGGAGGAAGGAGTGACTGAGTTTGGGGTTAAGTGTCTAACCTTTTTTCAGGCTGCAGATACCTTGGCTGTGCGACAGAAGAGACGGATCTACGATATCACGAATGTCCTGGAAGGCATTGGGTTGATCGAGAAGAAATCCAAGAACAGTATCCAGTGGAAGTGAGTGACAGAGAAGCTCTAAATCATTCATAGGTCCCTTCTAGTTCCAGGTGCTGTCTTGTGGGTGCCTTTTTCCTCATCAGGCAAGCAGGGCTCTGTCAGACTGTTGTCTGAGTGACACTGTGGTTAAAATGTCCTGCTCTGAGCAAGGTTCCTTGGTGATCTGTGTGTGCTGGGACTTCCAGAGGCTCTCTCTCCTTATTTTGGTATAAACTCAGCATTTGCAGCACCTTGGGCTAGAAAAGAAGCCTGTTGTGGCAACTGCTGATGGGGGAAGCCCTGCCAGTCTGTGGGATGTAAGAAGATGTACCAAATGGTGCTGTGATGGGAGGCAGGATTCTAGAGCAAGTAGAGCTGAGGCTTTCTGGGTGTTCTGGGCTTGATGTAGGACAGGGCTGGCCGTGAGGGAAGTGGCAGCTTCTCTGAGAGGTTGGGGCTGCTCTGGGTGCCTTCAGAGGTTGATGTCTCTCCTTTTCACTTTGCCCAGAGGTGTGGGTCCTGGCTGCAACACACGTGAAATAGCTCACAAACTTATTGAGCTGAAGGCAGATATAGAGGACCTGGAGCAGCGTGAACAGGAGCTGGAGCAGCAGAAGATGTGGGTTCAGCAGAGCATCAAAAATGTTACAGAAGATGTGCAGAACAGTCAATATCCTTTGTGTGACCCAGTTACTACATCTCTCTGTTCGCTTGCTGGGCTGGAAAACCGAGACTTGAGGGCTGGGCTGGTGCTGCCCTGCTCTGAGCAGAGGGGTGGCGGTGACCTGTTGTTGCTGGAGCATCTGTGCTGAAAGAGTGAAGAGGCAACGGCTCCCTTTGAAATGAGGGTAACTGTTCAGCCTGGGAACCAGTTTTCTCTGCAGTCCATGGCTTCTCATCTGGCTTTTTGAAGTAAAAACCACTATAATATTTACCATGATGCAAAAAGCACTTCTCTGTGAGCCACAGGTGCCATGTTCTCAAGTGCAGAGCTGCTCTTGTGGCTTTGTTTGCCTTGGGATGTCAAGCTCTGACAAGTGCATAGCTTGCAGACTTTACCTGCAGACCACTTCAGAACGTGGCATGGAAAGCCTTCTGGGCACGGCGTTTCTGGTGCTCAGGAAGGAAATATCGGATACCCTTTGAGTTTTCTGTCTTTGTGGGAAGCTGCAGCCTTTCTCCTTAACCTTGGAAACATTAGCGTATGTGACACATGAAGATATCTGCAGGTGCTTCAGAGGTGAGGAAAAGTGCTCTATTGTAAAGATTGATGCTGCAGTCCTATCAGCCTGTCCCAGCTGCTCTCCTTCTTCCAGGAAAGAGGAGGCAGTGGATTACGGGCTGCTCAACACCATCAAGTTAAATGTAGTGTGAGCTCTGACACCATCCTGGGTTTGTGTACCACTGCATTGTAGCTGTCACCCTCAGAGGGGACAGTAGGTTCCTTTAACTTGTTTTGAAAGGAAATAGTTGCTATTCCTAAGGAAGTCTTTTTGCAGGATGTCACTATGTGGGTGTATGGGGAAGTCCTTGATTTTGAGGGCTTGGGTAGGCAGTGTTCTAATAATAGAAAGCAAATTTTATTGCATGGTAGAAATCTGAGTGTAAGCAGGAAAACAGTATAAAAAATGATCCCTCAGCTGCATTGTGCCCTCTCCCAACAAGAATGCAAGAGGGAGGTAGTGAAGAGCTGAAGGGAATGCGCTGCTTACTGTGACCTCAGTCCCCTAAAGCTGTGAGGAGTCTGCATAAAAAGCCTTGTGATCTGTCTCTCTGGGACACCCCACAGGATTCTCCATTCCTTCTCAATTGCCAATTCTAATGATAACCGTAGGACTGAAAAAAATAGAAGTCCTCGGCAGCTTGTGTGCAGTACAGCAGCCTGCAGCACATTGACTGTTCTCAGCTGTCTTGGTGTGGTGTCGCAGCTCCTTTCTGCTTCATTGGATGCCTCACATCTCCTGACCTGGTGCATCTGCTTGTTGCAGCAGAAGGTGGAGCTGCTTTATCCTGGTCACCTCATCTGCATAATTTCACCCTTGTCTGACTCTCCTTGTCTCTTCCAAGTGCTTTTCTCACCCCATGCTTCATCAGTGCTGCTGCTTGTCATTTTTGCCTTTGTGTGCTTTCCTTGTTCACCAGGCATTGTACTGCTCGAGTTCCTGTGGGTCACTAATGCATCACACCCCCTCTGCTTTACTACCTCTTCTGGTTTAAACTAGTGCTTTTTGGGGGCAGGGATTGGGTTTTCAGTTTGACAGGTTTTGGGCCCAGATAACTCATAGCAGGTTGGGACAGTTTCCTGGGGACCAGCATACATGTATGCGTATCGCTTGGTTGAGTGAGTGTTTTGCATTTTATTGCACCTGGTTTTTGTAAGCTGGTTTACATCTGAAGTCCAACCTCGCCAAAATGTGCAGAGACAAGGTCTTAACTGTGGGCAGATCTGAATTCCTTCTAGATCAGAGGCTTGATCTATGTTTTCCTGTTGTCTGTCCAGTTCTCCTGTATGAAAATGTCTTGCATGTCTTTGTTTTTCCCTTTCCTGAGTTTCTGAGCCTTGCAGAGGTTCTTTGTTGGAGCTTTTGTGTTCTTGGACTGTGGTACAGGCTGAATTTCAGCTCCTTTTTTCCCAATTGGCTACTGTTTACAGCACTTTCTCAAAGTGAGTTAGGGCTTGAAGATTTCAATTGCTTGGACTCTTGTCAAATTTGGATTCATTATTTGAATTAACTGAAAGAAAAAGATGAGAGTATGTTAGCTTTTAGCAACTAGGAAACATCAATCTGTGCTGTGATGCATTTTACGCTTGCGGAGTCAAAATGTCGTGATGTGTGCAGTTTTGTAAAAATGTTGGGATGTAGCTATCAAGGGAGATAGAAACACAGTGCCTGTGTTGTTGAAGCTAACTGGTCTTAAAGCTTGAGCTGGTGTCTTTGAGCTTTATAACTCATATTTAATATCTTTTAAAAAACATCTTATTGACAAATCCTGAGGTACTTTTAATCCCTGTACCTTTTGCTGATCTGACCTTTGATTGCCTGCCTGAAATGAAAGGCTGTGCTCTGCTGCTGTCCACTCTCCCATCACTCTGGGGATCTTCACTTGATCATCAAAACAAGCTTAATGCGGAATACCGGTGAAGTGTCAACACTAACCACACTAAAGCTTAAACATTCATAGTGAAAGCTGCTAACTGCTTGGCTTGAATTCCTTTGATGTTCACATTTCTCTGTTCACGTTTCTTTAAACCTGCATATGGACTAGAAACTGCTTGCCTGTGACTGTTGGTAGGAGTGCAGGTCTAAAGATCTGCAGAACTCCAAAAGGAAAGATGCTGTCAGCCTGGTTCCCAGCCCTGCACATGCTGGGCTCTGTGCAGAGTCCAAAACAACTAACAACAGGCAACAGCTCTCTCTGGTAGAGACTGGAGAGCATTTGTTTTGAGTGTTGGTACTCCAGCATGAGGCTGCCATCGCAGCCTGACTCCCCAGCCTAGTTCTAGGCTGTCTCTTTGCTGGCAGTGCAGCTCTTTGACTTGTGCACTCGTTTCTTCACAATTCAAATCTAAAAGCTTGTTCCAACGGAGTGAAGGATCCTTCCTGTAGGATTCAGCTGCTTTTAAGAGTGAATTTAAGCCATCCTTTCTGAGGGAAATAAAGGTTGATGCTGTTAAGGATGCTGCTAAAATGCTCGAATGTTGCTTTCGGAGAAACTTGGCAGGTTCTTTGTGCCCTGGGCTGTTGTCAGCTGGGAGCTGTACGAGATGTCTGGCAGCTTAGGGGAGTGTAAATGACAATCCTCCACAGAAGGGAGCACAGAGGACAGGGGGCTTTGAGGAACAGCTTTTTGTCAGTACTTAATCACCACCAGAAGTTTGTGCCCACTGAGTGCTGACCAGTCTGTCTTCACAGGAGACACCCTCCTTGCGATTCGAGCCCCATCAGGCACACGTTTGGAGGTTCCTGTTCCTGAGGTGAGTGATAAATGTGTGGGCGGATGGCAGGGGGGTGCGTGCGTGCCTGGCAGGGACTGTAGCTGGATTGACTAGTTGGCAGTCAGGGGTTTGATGGAGGTGGAGGAACTGGCAGCCCAAGGAAGGCTCCAGAATTTAAATGATCCCCAGGAAACTCAGTTGTTTGGAAGTACGTGAGTAATTGCAGGAGCAGCAGGGGAGAGGATAGTCCTGGGAGTCAAGGGGGTTGTGTGGGGAGCCATGCTGAACTGTCTGAACAGCACATCTTACCTCTGGGAAATTCTGGTTCCATTTGAAAAGAGCATTTAATGTGTGGTTGTGTTTTGCTTTTGACTTTTTTTCAGGGCCTAAATGGGCAGAAGAAATATCAGATCCAGCTGAAGAGCACAAGTGGTCCAATCGATGTTCTCTTAGTAAACAAAGATGCTTGGAGCTCTCCTCCTGTCGTACTACCTGTCCCTCCCCCTGATGACCTCATTCAGTGCCAGGCAGCTGCACCCTCAAAACCACAGATACCACTTCTTGCCCACTTCCAGGAGGCTTCTGTTCCGAGCAGCAGCCAGCCCTCTACACCAACACCTACCAGCACTCAGGACCAGAGCCCTCCCGCAGTGAAAGTCGAAAGCACAGGTGAGAGGGTGGCTGCAGGAGGCAGAAGACTGTCACAAATACTGGGTTAGGCTGCTTGTGGCTTTGTCCAGCCAGAGTTTGAAAGCTTCTAGTAATGGAGATCCCCAGCTTCCTTAGTGAGCTCTTCCAGGGCTGCAGAACCCTCTTGGTGAATTCCTTTTTCCTGATATCAGGATCCTTTTGAGTTGCATCTCGTGCTTCTCATGCATGTTATGTTCAGCACCACCGAGAAGTTCTTGGGTTTTGTAACTGCCTCTCGGGTAGCTGCAAGCTGGTCTTAGATTGCCTTTAGACTTCTCTTTGCCTGTCTGAACAAGCCTAGGACCCTCCACACCTCCTTGCAGGTCCTAGAGTTCTGGCCAGCTTGGTTTTCCTCAGCCGGACCTTCTCCGTGTCCTTCTTGAACTGGATGACAGCCAAAGCTGGGCACAGTCAGCCCTGAGCAGGAGGATAGAGGCTTCCCTCAATGTGCTGGCCATGCTTCTCCCAGTGTAGCTTAGTACCTGGCCTGTGTTAACCGCTGTGGGATCGTGGTCTTAGCTTGTGTGCAGCCTGGCACCACCAAGTCTTCTCTCCAGCAGAGCTGCAGCAGGACCTGGAAGTTTTTTCTGGGTGAAAGCAAGAAGCCTTTTTCCTGTGCAGCTGTGTGTGCCTGGGCAGCATTGGCCAGTGAGGGTTGTCTGTGCTGCAGCTGCTTTCTTTGGGGCTGGTGGGAGATTCCTGTTTGTGTCTGTGGCTCTTTCCAGAATGCAGTATCTCAGCGGCAGAGCCCAAGAGCAGCAGTGACTTTGATTCCCTCAGCAATGTGTCTGCGCCAGCCGTCCAGCCAGCCAGCTTGGATACCCAAGCCCTCCAGTCCTCTGCCTCACTGGATAGCAGCTCCGTCCTACCCAGCCCCTCTACCTCCTTTGAGCCCATCAAGCCCGACCCCACAGGAAGTGAGTATGCACCCTGGTTTGATGTGTGTGCCAAGAGCGAGCTGCCTGGAGCAAGGAGAAAGCTATTGGCCCCTGGGGGGTGCAGCTGAACTCTGTTCCGCCTTTGGTGTTTGAAAGGGATGAGTAGACATTTCCCTCAGAACCTGGTGTGAAGGTGTCATGTCTACTGCCTTGACGCTTTCTGTGACACCAACAGCAGAAAATCTGCAAGGTACACTTGCATTACATGTGTTTCTGGTGTTACAGATAGGACTGTTCCCTTTTAATCCCTTCTGTAATGCTTGGTCCAACTTTTGAGACTGTGTGAAGCTATAGAATTTCCTGCCGTTACTGAGAGCAGCTTTGTAACTTGTGGGGAGTTTTGCTTTATTAGGGGAGCTCTTGTCTCTGTTTTCCTCCTTTACTCAGGTATACTTCATCTGTCTTTAGGGAACTTGTGTTCTTAACAATCTCATAGTGTCTGTTTGGGGAGCTCCTTGATGTGTGCTGGGTGAGGTGAAATGGGCTTTAAAAAGGAGCATTTGAGCTTAATGCCAGGAAATGGCAGGCTGGCCCAAGGAAGGAGAATCATCCTCTGGGTAAGACACGCTGCCTTCCTGTTTTGAAGCCTGCCTTCAGTGCAGAAACACTCTAGGTTAGGGGGTAATAGTTACAAGAGGAAATTTCACTCAAATATAGGGCTCACAGTGCTTTTTTACACCTGCTGTTAGCGTGTTTGAGACAAGCATGAACCGTCCGTCTTCATCCTGGGGTAGTCGTCATTGTGGAATTAGGCCATTGGTGTGTGTATAACTTATCATATCCCAGTGGGCCTGTGCTGACTCTCTTAACAGCAGATCCTCATCCTACACAAGATAGATCGAGGTGGTGTGTGGAAGCTGAAGTGATGTGAGGCTTAAAGCCAGGCCATTACTCTAGAGCTGCTGACAGTGATAATATGTTCATGTGCCAGGGCTCCCCTAGATCTATTTTAAATTAGTCAAGCTTAAGTACTGTATTGCTGATGACTTCAGCAGAAATATGTGATGTGGGATATGGAAGCAGAATTTCTGAATGACGTGGGATGATTTGGGTACATAAGGACTGAGTAGGGCAGCAGGTGTAAAGAATTTCAGACTCCGTCTAACAATGCAAACCATTTCATTTGTTGTGTTTGCAGTACTGGAACTTCCCAAAGAGTTGTCAGAGATGTTTGATCCAACAAGAGGTATGTGTGCTACCTGACCATGGCTTTGTTCTGTGTCCATCTGCCCATAGAAGCAGGACAGTTTGTTTTATTCACTCCCTTTTGTATTATTATTGGTATGTGTTTTTGTAAGGTGCTTGTGGTTGCTGGTGGCTGCTGGCTCTCTACTTGTAGTTAGGAACTCTTAAAATGACCAGGTTAGTCTTGTTTCAGCAGTAGCTGAAACACACACCCCCACCCTGTGATATTACCAACCATGAAGACAATCTAAGAAGGCAGGGTCTGCATTTAATTGCTATTTATGGAAGCTGATATTATTCCTGTCTAGTTGTCTGGTGTTGAAATTATTTCATCTTTTGGCAATGAATTAGGTGGGTTCTTGTCCTCTAGGAACCAGTCTGCTGTGAGTAAGGTGAGAGGAAATGGCCTCAAGTTGTGCCAGGGCAGGTTCAGATTAGACATTAGGAGAAATTTCTTCACTGAAGGGGTTGTTAGGCACTGGGAGAGGCTGCCCAGGGAGGTGGTTTAGTCCCCATCCATGGAGGGGTTGAAAAGATGGGTAGGTGGAGTGCTGAGGGATATGATTTAATAGTGGACAGGTACAGTTGGACTCTATGATGTCAAATGTGTTTTCCAACCTAGTGATTCTATGATTCTCTAAGCATCTTGAAAATGGTCTGGTCTGAGTTTCTCTTGTCAAAGTGTGTGTAGTAGCTCATAAGCCCATTTAGAATGAGTTATATATTCACTATCTTAACCTGATAAAGTGAGAGATGTTTAGAAAGTTGTTTTCAAACGCTCGGCTCCCTAATGAAAAGAGATTGCCTTGCCCATGCTTAGTCTGGTTGCTTGTCTGTCTGCCCTTCAAGCGCCTCATGAGCCTGCTAGCCAAGCGTAAACAGTGGAGGAAGGAAGTTCAGAGATAACTTCTGTATGATTTTGTGTGAGCAGTAGTGGGTAGAGCAGAGTTAATGGCTCATTAAGAAGGGACATGCAGAGCTCTGACGTTCATTCTCTTTGGCAGTGGGCAGCCAGCAAATCTATTTGGGCATATGGCTGGATGAGCCACAGTGCAGCTGTGGGGCAAGGGGAGCAAATTAGGGGGACAAAGGACACAAACTTGGAGGAAGCTGGAGGTTCATTAGTTGTACTGCTGCTGGAACAGCTCATTTGGTTTTTAATTTTTTTTCCCTGCCCTAGCAAGTTTGGTGGGTACTTGAGGATTGTAAATATGTCAGGTTCTACCAGCTGTTTCAGCTGCGCGCTGAGGAGTTTCCCTTGGAGGAGTTTGGGGCACCAGCAAGCACACCAGGGTAGGGGTAAGGCACAGCCTGTCGTGTAAAGAAGACAGGTGCATGGTTGAGCTAAGCTGGCAGAAACCCCTGCAGAACTTTCTGATGCTGCTTGAGTTGTCTGACGGTTTTCCCCTTGCTCATGGCAGGAGGCCCAAGCCTCACTTTTACCAGTGCTTGCTGCACACTGTGCCCAGAGCAGGGACAGCAAGGGTGAGGAGCACCCTGGGAAGGGTGGGATACCACACAGGAACGGGCCAGGAAGGCAGAGTGCATTGCTTAACTGTGGTTGTCTCTTGCCCAGAATCTATGAACTCTGAGCTGATGGAAGAGCTGATGTCCTCTGAAGGTGAGTTTGAATCTCCCCCTCCTGGTGTGACCTTTCATGGGGAGAAAGACCATACTGTGTGATTTTACCCAGCTGGCAGTCCTGCGCCTGCAGACTTGCCCTCATCTTTTCTGGGCTCTGGACACAGACTCTGTTTTCACTGTCCTGCCAGTCCCTGGGAGAGGTACATGGACCAGAACAGATTGTCTCTTCCATATCACGAAGCTGATTTGAAGCAACCTCAAAGATTGTTACTGTGAGGTGGCCTCCTCAGAGCTCTGCAAATCGGTGCCTATTGACAGCTCTTGACTAGTGTGAGAGTGCTGAGTTTTGTGACCAACTGTGTGCTTCTTTTTCCCCCAGTGTTTGCTCCCTTGCTCCGCCTCTCCCCTCCACCTGGAGACCATGATTACATCTATAACCTGGATGAGAGCGAAGGCATCTGTGACCTCTTTGATGTGCCTGTCCTCAACCTCTGACTTCTCAGTGTGGCTGTGAGCCTCACAAACAGACCGTTTTGTAACTGTTTGGAAAGTGTCTACTTTTGGATTCCTTTTGTGCTAGAGCTCAGTGTGTGAGCAATTCAGAGATGGTCTCATGTGGACTCAGAACCAAGAGATGTGGACTTGATGGCTGGGAGCCTCCCTATAGCTTCTTCCTCAGTTGTACGTGCAACGTGCGTGTGAAACTCGCCCCATGGCATCTCTCTCTCCACTGGATCCTGGGCCTCACTTCAAAGGGTCTGTGTTTCAAGTGTTCCCAGTTCACTTGTAGAGTTTGCCCACGTGCCTCTCCATACTCCCTCAAATCTGCATGCCTTGTTTTTTCCTGCACTCCTAGAGGCACTTTGCACCTCCTAGGTACCAGCTGCTACAAGGAGCCCTAATATCGTGGTCAGTTCACAAGCTCGCAGGTAGTTAGCTTGATTTGTCAACGTGAGCAGTTCAGATTGGGGTAGTTGGAGTTCTGAATGACTATGAGGAAAAAAAAAATGGCACTGAAATGTCTATTTCTTCCAGTGACTGCAGACCAAGCTAGTATGTTTTACAAGAAAAAGCACTTTTTTTAGCCAGCTGTGCCTCCTAGTGGGACTCAGGAGTTGAGCATTCCTAGTAGGGCCCAGGAGCTGAGTTTTTCCCTGCTTGTGCATCAGCAGGAATGCTGATTCTGTGTTCATAGGTCTGCTGATGCGTGAGCCATGGGGCTCAGCTCCTGGTACAGCAGCTGTGCTGTTTCTACAGGGCTAAAGAAGAGGTGCCAGTATGTTTTTGTTTTGGGATTTTTTTTAAATTTGTTTTTTGCCTGAGCAAAGAGATGTTTGAAAGGGTAAGACTGCTCCAGCTGGTGCCTGTAAGGTACTCCAGGTACATCAGAGCCTGCTTATATTTGCAAGTAGCTGCCTTCTCCAACCATTGCACTTGAGCCTTCAGCTGTCTAAAAGACGACCAAGCAGTAACAATTCAGTAGCGCTTTGTTGTGACAAGTTACATAGTGCTTCCCCTGCCTTTTTCTCTTTTGGCATCTGCTCAGGATCACACTTTCTGTATATTTGAATTTGTTCCTCCAGTGTCCATACCCATGCTCCCAATTCCTGATCCTGTGGCATGTCAGTTACCTAGTGCGATGCTTTCTCTACATGATTTTTCTGCAAGATTTTCTTTGTTGCTTTCTAATGGAAGGTCTGCTGTTGGGTTCGTTGTGATGATCAGATGGTAGCAGTCTTAGACCCTGTGCATTTTAGTTGGAGTAAAACGCCCTGATGGATTTGTGTTGTATATTGCAAGCCCCAGTTTTGGTTTTCAGTCAGGTCTTGTATTTGCTTGTCTTCAGTTTTGCACATATTCCTGCTGACAGGGTGGTAGAAGCTGTCCTGCCTTTCCTGCTTCACTAGCTGCTGAAGAAAGGGCCGGGCCAGGAGCATGGTGGATGTTGCAGACTGGTATCTCACAGCCATCCATGTAACCAGCTGATGTTTAACTTTTCCGCTTAGCTGCCAGTGAACCACAAAACCGGCTGGAGCACCAGCAATAAAGGACGTGAAGTCTTCAATTCTTGGAGCCTGTGGGGCTGAGCAAGTATATGCTCAGGTGCCCCCGCGGTGGTTCCTTGGGCCATCCTGTTCTGTGCAGAACTCCAGAAGTGTTGTTCCTCTGCAACTCATGGTGGTCCCAAAGCACTGGAATCTCCTTTGGGAAAGAACTTGAGAGGAGCAACGGGAGCTGCTCTGTTTTGGCAGCAGGCGTCTGCTGCTGCGGAGACAGCCACGGCGTTTGGACCCTGTGCAGGGGGGGTAAACTTAAGCCTGCGTGCAGCCAGCCCCCGAGCCTGCCCTCCTTTGCGTGGAAAGCGATGGAAACGCCCCACTCTGTGTGTGTGTTAGCGAGGATCCGTGGTGTGGGTGCAGCTCAAGCCCTCTGTGTCCTGCCTGGCCCTCACCCTCCTTCCAAGTGTCCGTGCTCAACACCTGCTAGACGACCTTCAGAAAAGGATACCTAGAGACGAATTTACAGTTGCAAATGAACTTTTGTTTCATATATAAAGATTATTTTTGTACTTTTTGCAAGGAAAAAAAAAATTACCTGTAATATGTGTACAGTGTTCTCTGACGTGAATAAACGAAAAACTTTCCAGAGTTTCCCACCTCGCCCCAGCCTGCGCCTGCCACAGGGTGGCCCCAAAAAGTTGGGGTGCTGGCCCTTGCCCCAGGGCTGGGCGCTTGCCTGGCGAGAGGCCTCATCCTCGCCGCGGAGGTGGGTCCCGCTGAACCGCGTCAGCTCAGGTGAGGGGGCCGGGCTGGGCCTGCTCAGGGCTGCGTCCGGCACCGCCATCGCAACCGGGATTGTCATCGTAACCGGCACCACCGGTGGCAGCGGAGCCTTGGGGCCAGCGGCGGGGGCCCCTCTGGGAGGCGGGGAGGCAGCGGCAGCAAAGACCCGGAACTGCGGAGCGGCAGGCGGAGCGGTGAGAGCCGCCGTGGGAGCCATGCCGCCGCCCAAGGACGTGGTGAAGATCGCCATCCAGATGGTGGGAGCCATTCCACAGCTCATCGAGCTCCAGCAGGTACCGTTCGGCACCCTAGACCTCCCCACCATGGACCCCTCGCTCCACCTCATGGCCCCTCTCTCCCTTGCAGACCAAGCCCCTCGCCTCAGTGCTCAAGGACGTCTGCGATGCGTGAGTATCGCACCCGCCGCCCACCACCGCGTCGTGACAGTCCACAGCTGGGCTGCTGCTGGCCCCGTGGTGACCAGCACTAGCCGTACAGTGCTGTGACCGGCTGCCTGTCACCTCAGGTGGAGCCTGCCCAACGCCGAGCGCTACGCCCTGCAATACGCGGACGGGCGACAGACCTATATCACCGAGCTGGTGAGGTGCTCCCCAACCTCTCCCGAGCCCCACCAGTGCGGTGTTTCGCTGGCTTATTGATTTCTTTCTCCTTGCAGAACCGTGGGGAGATTAAGAACGGGAGCATTTTACGGCTGACCACCTCCCCGGTACATCCCTCTGTCCCCCCATCTCCTCCGCCGTGGGCTCTGGTGGGATGTCCCGCTGTGATGGGGTGATGTGGTCCTCCAAGCCCTCTGTCTCGCTCAGCAACTTCTGGCTCGTGACGGCTCCTCTCGGTGCCTCAGACCCAGCAGACTTGTCTCAACCTTTATTCTCCTTCAGCAGAGCTTGTGGGAGTTTTAAGAGAAACTAAACCATCTTGCAATGCTTTGGACATGTGGGCCCATTCATCAAGCATTCTTAGCGTTGTGCCAGCTTGACCTTCTTCCTTGGCTCCTCCTTGTCTCTGCTCTGGTGGCTCTGTCTCTCTGTTCAGCTCCTTACCAGAGCTGCTCTAGGCTGAGTCGCCTTCCAAAACTTGTGCTTAAGCTCTTCCAACCTTTACTTCCAAGCTTCTTGCTGTTTCTTGAGGATTCCCTTTGGCTTGATTCTTTCCTTCCTGGTAGGACCAAGAAGCAGAGCGGCTGTACAGCGGAATCCAGAGCAACAACTCGGATGTGAAGACTGACTCATTGAAGAAACTTGCAAGCCTCTCCCAAGATGTTACCTTTGCTCAGGAGTTCATCAACAGGAATGGCTTGAAACAAATCTTCCGTATTGTAGAAGAAGGGAATGAGTGAGTATCAGGAGAGGACATTCCTTGCAGTTCTTGACCTTTCTTCTCCTTTGCTAATGCTGCATGAGCGCCAGGCTGAGTGTTGGAGGGGACTCCAGTTGTATTCCTGGCTTGTTAATCCTGTGCTGCGGCATGAGGAGCAGCACTGGCAGCAAGGTGCTTGACTCTGCAGGCTCCTTACCTGCAGGTATGTGGCTGTGTTGCTGCACACTAACATCTATGGGTCTGTGGTCCTGCCTGTTTGTGACTCTGCCCAAACTAACTTGAGCCTCCCACCCCTTTGCTGTCTGGGTCAACCGCATCCTGATGGGTTTTGCTGCTAGGAAACCTCCTGTGATCTTCCTAGCCTCTGCTGCTGCTTCTTCCTGCCAGCCCAAATAATCCCTCTGCCCTGAGGTTTCAGCTCCATGCTGGTCAAGAAAACCCTGGCTGCCAAATACTAGTGCCTGCCTGACAGTCAGGATGTGACAGTGCATCTCTGCTGAGCTCCTGTCTCCTTGAGGATCTAGACCATAAAATGAGGCAGCGAGTGTTTCTTGGAAGTAGGGAGGGATTTGGTCTGGCTTGGCCATTCTGAGGGCTTATCTGCTGTGATCTTTGCACCATGGTAACAGCTTTCCAGAAACTATTGAACTTCCCTTGCCTTGGCTTCCTGGGATGACTAAGCAAGAGTCCGATTTCTTACCTAACAGTCTCTCTTTCCCTTCTCCCTCTCTATGATTCTTTCACTGTTTCTAATGTACCCACCAATGTGCATCTGCCCCATCTCATGATGTTGACTGTAGGGTTTCTGGATCCACCCTCATTGCCCTCGCTCCTCTGTCTCATCAGTACAGGGGAGATGCTGGCTTACACCCTGAAGGCCTTCATGGAGCTGATGGAGCATGACTTTGTTTCCTGGGAGACGCTTAGTGCAGCCTTCATCAAGAAGGTAAGGCCCTTCTGCAGGGTCCATAGCCTGTGCCCTTGAGATTCCCTGTTGCTCTCTTCACCCAGACTTAGCCTGCCACTGACAGATGGGTTTGTGTCTTGTAGATAGTGAGCTACGTCAATATGAATGCGGTGGATGCATCTGTCCAGCAGCTCTCCTTGTCGATCTTGGAGAACATGGTGCCTACCAGTCGCCACCTCTTCGAGCTAGTTAAAAAAGAAGTGACACTGGATCGTCTTCTCACCCACCTGCAGGTGTAAGTTGGAGAGGCCAGAGCACCATTTGCCTGCATCCCAGGGCCAGTGGGGATGAGGTGATGGAGAGGATTTCTCCAGATCTTGCTGACTATACCTGGCACACTTTATTTTCCTTTCTTAAACAACAATTGGGACATCAGCCTGTCCTGCCCCCACTGCAGGGGAGGACTGTCCTGGAAACCACCCTGTCTCCAGGTCAGATTCCTTCATTCATGGCCCATCTTGTTCACTTCTTTTGTTTCTTTGCCTGAGTGACCTTTTTCCTGGCGTTGGCTCTTCCTTCCCTTTCCCTGGTGTATTTAGGTGCAGTGGTCTTTTCTCTGCACCTCGGGGTGGTGGTGGTGTACGGAACAAACAGAATTTGTTAAGTCCCTTGGCCAAGGTGGGTTCTTATTTCCCTCCCCTTTGTCATGCCTCTGTATCTCTTGAGTTTGAGTCTGGAGGTTTCCCTTCTTAGGAAATGGAAAGGCTCGTGCCCAGGGCTCCTGACAGACAGGAGGCTACTGCTCACCATGGCTTTTTCTCTGGCTTCGAAGTGCTGCACCCAGAGGGTGTGCAGAGCAATATCTGATATGCTTGTGGGCGCTCTGCAGTCACAGCTGTGGGGAGCACTCACCCTCAGCCCCGCTGTTAGCACCCACTCACTCATGGCTCCAGCCTCTCTGAGTCCCCAACCTCCACACAGTGGGGTCCAGCAGTGAAGGCAGGAGGAGGAATGGTCTTGCCTCGGGGGGGACAAGGCCATCCTCAGAGCCAGTGACTCTCACCATCCTCCTGCAGAACAAATGCCCAGCTGCAGCTGAAGGCCATGGCCCTGCTCATCGCGTTGCTGCTGGCTGCGACCGACGCCGAGCGGCGGGTAAGGGCTGCAGCCTGCCCACGGGCAGCAGATGGTGGCAGGGGAGTGGGCATCACAGATCTAAGCACTGCGGTGCCCCTCTCGTGGAGGTGCTCTGCTGTCTCACAGGCCTTGGAGTAGTTCTGGAGGGATGTGAAATCAGTGACAGGTGGAGCATCATATAATCACCAGGTTGGAAAAGACTCATCGGATCCTTGAGTCCAACCGTTCCTATCAAACACTAAACCATGTCCCTCAGCACCTCATCCACCCCTCCCTTAAACACCTCCAGGGAAGGTGAATCAACCCCCTCCCTGGGCAGCCTGTTCCAGTGCCCAATGACCCTTTCCGTGAAAATTTTTTTCCTAATGTCCAGCCTGAACTTCCCCTAGTGGAGCTTGAGGCCATTCCCTCTCGTCCTGTCCCCTGTCACTTGGGACATTTTAAGTTAGTGTCCTCACTCTGCCTCTTTGCCTTGGCTCACACAACCTGTCCTGTCAGCCTGGTGGGCCAGGAGCTTGGGGTGGGATGGTCCTGGCTGCCAGGGCAGTGGAAGCTGGGGGCAGATCCCCCGCTTACCCGTGTCACTCCTGAAACTGTCAGTTCCTTTCTGTTCCCACCCTACCAGGTCGCCAAAGCCAGGTATAATGGTATAATGGGGAGGCAGATCTGCAGAGGTAACACCATCTTTCTGAGGGAAATGGTGGTATCCTGAGCTGGGGGAACATCTCATAGCCTCTTCCCTTCCTAGGACATGATGGACTACCTGTGGGAGAAGAACATCAGGCAGTTTATCCACAAGGTGAGGAGCTGAGGTGGTGCAAGGGTCTGCTCTGTTCTTTGTCCTCTCTCCTTCCTCCCCACCCCAGATTTTAGAGATCACGCCTGTCTGGGTTGCCTGTGTGCCCCACACCCCTTCCTTGATGCCTCCTATGGATGCTGCTGTGCTGGCACCCACATGCCCAGGGTTGCATCCCCGGCTCTTGCCCAGCCTCAAGAGTAACTACCCACCTCCTAATGCCCCTTTAATCAGCAGGACCTGCCAGGCTTTGGCTGTTGGGCTCTAGGCTTGGAGGAACTGGGAGCAGCAGTGTGGGGAACCTTCTCACATGCGGTCTCCTGTAGAACATTATCCATAGCTCGGAGCCTCTGGGGGATGAGATGGCCCATTACCTGTACGTGCTGCAGTCTGTCAGCCTCAACCTGTGTGAGCGCCGCATGAGGACCTCCATGGATCCTTACTCACAGGTCTGGGAGTGCTCTCCTTGTGAGTCTGTCTCTGCTCTCTTCCACCTGTGGAATTAGAGGCGGGTGAAGCTATGCCTTTGGGTGAATCCAGCATGCTTCATTTCATCATTGGTTTGTCCTTGGAGAACCTGCTCGTGTGGGGCTCACCAGAACCCTTTCTTCTCTGCTTTCCCTCCAGGAACAGCGGGACCTCCTCCAGTCTCTGCGCCAAACCGCCTTTGAGTCAGAGAGTGAGGCACCTGCCAGCAACTTCAGCACCGAGCGCCGGCGATCCCTGTGTGCCAAGGAGTTCCGCAAGTTGGGCTTCATGGTATGTCCCTCTGCGTTCCCTCCCCACCCCCACACTGGTTCCACCCCTCTGCCTCCATGGCATCTTCTGATGACTCCCATAAGCCTGGTGTCCTTCTTGATGCTGGTGGACCAGAGGGCAGTTCCTCCCTTCTGCTCCCCCAGCACTGCTAAACAGTGTTTAGTGTTAGGTGTTGTGGAGCTGCCAGGACTCAAAAGGCAAACCAAAGTCTGCATCAGGAGGACTCCGCAGCACAGAGAAGAAATTAGCAGTTGCTGACTTGCATCCCTTCATGTCCTCCTAGAACAACAGCAACCCAGCAGAGGACCTCCGCCGTGCCCCCCCAGGACTCCTTGCCCTTGACAACATGGTGTATTTCTCCAGGCACACTCCCAACGCCTACAGCAGGGTGCGTGCGCAATCCCAGAGAACTCCCTGGCAGAGAGGTGCTGGTGGGGATCCACCTTCTTTTTCTTTCCTTGTAAACTGTCCCTGGCCAAACCCAGGTGAGGATGTGCCTTTTGGGCAGGTGTCCTACTCCTGAGTCCTCCTGGTGTGTTGAAGCAGCCATTTAAGGCCGGTGGCACTGGTGGATCACCATAATTTTTAGTGTTTTGCCCACGGCTTGGTCTCCAGGCCTTGTTCACGACTGAGCAGAATGGACAATTTGGGCAAAGCCAGGCAGTGGTTGCAGGGTGTTAGCACCAACCTGCTTTGTCTGTGACTGCAACAGGGGCAGGAGGTGGATGGGCGTGGTTTTGGGGGAGAGATAACTATTTCTGTCAAGGATGGCTTCGCTTGGGTGACCAACTTGACTAGGAGGTTCAGGAGGCATGTGGGATGTCTGAGCCCGCTGTTGTAGCAGCCCCTGAGTCCATGGTCCATGTAACGTGAGGCAACAACGTTCTCCTTCAGTTTGTCCTTGAGAACAGCAGCCGGGAAGACAAACACGAGTGCCCCTTCGCTCGAAGCAGCATCCAGCTCACCCTGATCCTCTGTGAGATCCTGCATGTTGGAGAGCCATGTACGTGTGCACCTCATCTTGTCCTCCCTGCCCTGCTCCCTGCCGGCTGCCCAGAGTGGGGACAAGCTGCCAGGGCAGTGGGCTGTGTACCTGGGGCCACCAGGCTCTGGCGTGGCCAACAGCAGGCGAGAGGGAGGCGGGGCTGGGAAATGTTCAGGTTTTACTGGACTCTGAGACTTTCCTAGAAAAAACAGGATATCTGGCATCACCTGTCCTTCTCACTGCAGGCTCGGAGACAGCTCAGGCCTTTTACCCTATGTTCTTCGGGCAGGATCATTTCTTTGAAGAGCTCTTCTGCATCTGCATCCAGCTGGTGAACAAGACCTGGAAGGAGATGCGCGCTACCCAGGAGGACTTTGACAAGGTGCGAGGGAATGCAGGGGCCTCAGAGGGGCTGGGGACAAATCCAGGGACTCTGGGGAGGGTCACCAGACTGGGGGGTGATGCCTTGGGTCCCACAGGTGCTGCAGGTGGTGCGGGAGCAGATCACCAGGACCCTGTCACTCAAGCCCACCTCACTGGAGCTCTTCAAGACGAGAGTGAACACACTGAACTACAGTGAGATCCTGAAGCTGCGGCAGACAGAGCGGCTGCACCAGGAGGAGACACTGGCTGTGCCTGTACTGTGAGTGGCAGCTGGAGTTGTGATAGTGGCTGGAAGGATGCATGCGATGGGGCTGGAGAGGTCAGCAAGTGCCTGCTAAATTGGCCGTGCTCCTCTTCTGCTGGCTTTTACACCAGGGAGCTGCGCGAGAGGCTGAAGCCAGAGCTGCTGGAGCTGATCCGACAGCAGCGCCTGCTGCACCTCTGCGAGGGCACCCTCTTCCGCAAGATCAGCAGCCGCCGCAGGCAGGGTGAGTCCCAGCCCTCTGTTCCTGGGCAATGGGGCAGAGGCTTCTCCCTGCCTCCCCTGCCACCAGGAAAGTTACAGTTAATTTGTGGGGAGTGGTGCACGTGGCACCTGGATGGCTGGCATGGGCTGGCCTGTGAGCAAGACCAAGTCAGGTGTGCTCCTGAGGGGGCAGCTCCTTCCACCCTGGGCTGGGGGCCTTGGCAAAGGGAGGCTGATCCTTTCTCATGGCCCTTCTGTTGCAGACAAACTCTGGTACTGCCGCCTGTCACCCAACCACAAGGTCCTGCACTATGGGGACGTGGAGGAGGGGGTGTGCTCTCCCCCCATCGAGAGTCTGCCAGAGAAAAGTAGGTGACGTGGAGAAAGAGGGTGGGAAGGAGGGAGGGGAGCCCTCTGCCCACCCCAGCTGTGATGGGCTGGGGATGCCCAAAGGTGGGAAATGCACCTCTGCCTGGCTGCCCTACACCAGTTTCTGCTGGTGCTGTGGGAGTGGGAGGTGTGGGAGCTCAGGCTGGGGCAGACTTGTTCTCCAAAGAGTGTTACAGCATGGCAGCCCCGAGCTGCCAAGGGCTGATAGCTCCTGTGCTCACAACTCCTCTCTGCTTGCCCTAGTTCCTGTGGCAGACATGAAGATGCTGCTTGTGGGAAAAGAATGTCCACACACAAAGGAGAAGAGCTCTGGAAAGCAGAACAAGGTTGGCACTTCCCGCCCCACCTTGCACAGGGGCCCAGCACACTTCCCTCCTCAGATGCTGATGGGTTTTGGTGGTGGCAGGTTGGGTGGCTTCATGGACAGTGGCAGGTTTTTGATGTGACTTGAGTCTAGAGAAGTGCTGGATCTTCTGGGGCACAGAGGAGGAGGTGGGGTAGCAGCTTCTGCTCTGAACCCTGCTGGCTGGGAAAAACCCAGCTCAAAAGCTGGTTCCCAATGGTGTTGTCCCTGCAGGACGTCCTGGAGCTTGCCTTCTCCATTGTGTACGACGTGGAGGAATACTGTCTCAACTTTGTTGCCCCAACCCGGTATGAGGTGAGCTCCAGGGCCCACTGGGCAGGCACTACGGCCAGGTGTCCTTGCCAGGAGACAGAGGCAGGGCAAGAGTAATCTGTGCTCCCTCAGACCAGGCTAGGGGGAGGGCACAGCAGGGAAAGGGGGATCTAGAGTTGCCTGTGTTCTGCTCTCCCAGTTCTGCCTCTGGATGGACGGGCTGAACGTGCTCCTGGGCAAGGAGATGACAAGTGAGCGAACACAGACAGACCTCGATATCCTGCTGTCCATGGAGCTCAAGCTGCGACTCCTGGACCTGGAGAACATCAGCATCCCTGACACCCCCCCTCCCGTCCCAAAGCCCCCCAGCAACCTCAACTTCTGCTACGACTTCAGCCATGCAGAGCAGTGAGTTCCTCCCTGTGCCCCTTCCTCCCTGCACACACTCCCCACAATCAAGCTCCCTTCTCCAGGCTCTGTCCCCCATCTCCTGTCCCAAGGGATGAGCCCAGACACTGTCTGGGGTCTCGGGTTGGTGCTCCCTGCACCTTCCTCATCCCATAGTGAGATGCTTCCCCCTCTCTCCCTGTGTCCTGTCCTCCAGTGAGAGTGCTGCAGAGCTTCAGGCTCCTGTTTGAGGGGAAAAACTTGGCTGCTTTGGCCTCCACAAAATATTTTCCAGACAGCCGACCCCCTCCATGGTGGCACTGCCCCCATTGCTGCAGCCAGGCTCTGCAGAGAGGGCAAGGATCGGGGCAGGGGGAAAAAAGGTACAAGCAGCACAGGGACAGCACTACAAAGGTACGAATCTGCACTGTCTCACTCTACCTGCCAGCACAAGGAATAATTTCTGACCAAGAAAGGGATAGAAAAAGGATAAACCACCCTTTCAGCATCTCTAGCTAATGGTGTGCCTGCCCAGCGTGGAAAGGTTTTTCTGCTTCTGGAAAGGGGTATTCAGGGTACATCCTCCTTGCCTAGTGCTGTTTCAGCTGGGCAGGAGCTTGTTGCTGCCGTGCCCGGTGTGAGGAGCAGACCCTGCTCTGCCCTTGCTGCCCGGCGCTTGTCAGTCCTGGTGCCTTCCCCTGCCCAGGGCAGGAGCTTGTACCCTTCAGCCATGCTGCTGCACCACGACGAGCTACCTCCTTCTCACCCCACTGCTCCACTTCTCCCAGGGCTGTTGTGGAAACAACCGCTGCCCTGGGGTTGCTGGGCTCCAATTGTGCCTCTGTCGTCCATGTCCTGGGACAATAAACACTCATGGAGAACTTGGGGCAGTGTCCTTGCCAATGGTTTGGGGAAGGTGGTAGGCAGGCTGTGGGGCAAAAGCTGGCAAGGCTGAGCCTGTGCTGCAGCAGCCTGGAAGCTACCACACAGCAAAACCCGAAGGCCGGCTGGCAGGACGGTGGCTGCTGCTGAGCAGAGAAGTGGGGAAGGGAAACGCTGTCCCCTCTGCAGAAGGTGACTGTAGAGCTAATGGCATCCTGGCCTGTATCAGCGTGGCCAGCAGGACCTGGGAAGTGATTGTGTCCCTGCACTTGGCAAGGGCTGTGGCCACATCTTGAATCCTCTGTTCAGTTTTGGGCCCCTTGCTACAAGGAGATTGAGGGGCTGGAGCGTGTCCAGAGATGGGGAACGGAGCTGGGGAAGGAGCTGGAGAACAAGGATTAGGAGGAGTGGCTAAGGGAATTGGAACTCTTTAGCCTGGAGGAGGCTGGAGAGAGACCTCACTGCTGTCTACTACTGCCTGAAAGGAGGTTGTAGGGAGGTGGGTGCTGATAGGTGAGAGGACAAGACGGAATGTCCTCAAGTTGCGTCAGGGGAGGTATACGCGAGGAGGGAGGTATGCGTCAGGGTTCTCGAGCACGGGGAGATGCTGCCCAGAGAGGTGGTGGAGTCACCACCCCTGGAGGCATTGAAAAGACGAGCAGGTGAGGTGCTCTAGTGGTGGGAAGGTACGGCTGGACTCGGTGATCTCACAGCTCTTTCCCAGCCACATAACCGCACTTCCCAGCCGCCCCACAGCCCGGTTCTACGAGACCCAGCCCCACCACTTCCGGGGAGGGCTCGCTTCTGTGACGTTGCTTCCGGAGACTCCCGGAAGTGGAGCGCGGCGCTGGCGCGGCCATGGCGGTGAGTGGCGGGGCCGGGGCTGGGCCTGGGCCTGGGCCTTGGCCGCGCCGCTGACCGCCTGTCTTGGCTCCGCAGCCCAAGGGGAAGGCGGGCACCAAGGGAAAGAAGCAGATCTTCGAGGAGAACCGCGAGACGCTGCGCTTCTACCTCCGCATCATCTTGGGGGCCTCCGTGAGTGCGGCCGGGGGCGCCGGACCGGGCGGGGGGAGGCGGGCAGACAAGCAGATAGGCAAACAGACGAGCAGCCATGCACGGCAGACAGATAGACAGCCGTGCTGGCCATACAGTCAGCCAGTTATGCTGGGCAGGTGGACAGACAGACGGACACAGCCATGCTCTGTTCTCCCTGCAGGCCATCTACGCTGTGGTGAACCTGGTGATCTTCTACCCTACCGCCTCTGCCTGGACGTGGGTGAGGGCAATCCCAGCCCTTCCCTGGCTGGCGAGGCCGGCCGGCCCCGGGGGTCGCGGCTCTTGTGGCTGACAGCACTTTCTTTGTCACAGGTAGCGTTCGTCTTCAGCTCGGTGGTCTACGGCACCAGCTACCGCTCCATGAGCTCAATGGCAAAGCCGTCTTTCACGGAGGATGGCAGCCTCGCCGATGGGGGGATCGACCTGAACATGGAGCAGGGGATGGCAGAGTGAGTGTCCGCACCCGCAGGAGCCCAGGTGAGCAGGACCTGCTGCCTGAGCCTGCGCGCAGAGCCAGGAGAACCCCCAAGCAGGGTGGCCAGTCCTCAGTGCCTGCCGCTGCCATCCTGACCGTGCAGGCATGAGGGCAACCTGAGGCCTGGAGCCATTTTTTTCCAAGAACCAACTTAAACTGTCCTTGTTAGCAGAACGCTTGGCCCGGCGTGCACTATTGGGGAGCCACTGCCTGGGTCTGTCAGCCCAGAACAGCCATGATCTGTAGGGCTGAGGCACACAGGTAGGAGAACCCAAATGGTGTAGCTGGAGTAGGCTGTAGGCTACAGTGAAGGGACACTGTGTGCGCTTCCACAGTGCACAGAGATGTATATATTTTTGGTTTTAAACCAGCACTGCAGGTAGTGCTTGATAGAGTGGAGAGGCACATGCTGCCAGTTACCCTGCAGAGTGGCCGTGTCATGGACTGTTCTAACACTCAAAACCTCCCTGCTCCCTCAGCCGGGTCCTCTTGCCTCCTCAGCCCTTTCTGCCCCTGTGCCTTCCCTGTATCCATGGGCAGACAACGCCAAGTGTTTACCTCTCTGGGTGTTTCTGGTGGTGCTGTAATTCTGTTTTCTTCCAGCAAGGAACATGCAACTGTGCTGTTAAATATAAGGAGACACTAATACTGAAACGGCAAAAAGACCTTCTAGATTTCTGTTTTCTAACAGTGAGCCTCAGTTACAGAAAACCACTGGGCAGGTGTGGGCCTGTGAGGCTTTGCTTTCTGTCCTCCCTGCCCTCAGTCTCTGTTGGGGAGCTGCAGTGTCTGCTCAGCGAGGTCCCCGGGGGACTTGGTCCCTTCCCTCCCATGCCCTTGTCCTACAGTTTAAGGGTTATTACCAGCTTTCACTTGCTGCCAGGCTTTTAAAGAAACATAGGAAGGCCTTGTTTCCAGCAGAACCCTTGGTGTCATATTCTATTTTTGTTACTAGAAGTTTTATTTCTGCAATTGGTAGGTACCTGGGGACGTTCTCAGCAGGCAGAGTGACCTGTGTGGCACAGAACGTGCTGTCTCTGCTCAGGATGAGCCCTCATCTTGTATGTTTGTTCATGGAGTGGAACGTGGTGTGTGTGCAGCCAGAGTAACTCAGATGTGTGGTGTAAGAGACTCAGCTGAAGGAAGAGAGGGAGTTGTTTCTAGTGTGATTGGTGAGCTGGGAGCTTGACACCATCTTCATCCTGTAGTGAATTCTTTTTCCTGCTGCGCAGCTGAGCGTTTTTCTCCTGGTTTGTATTGTTTTAGCTCTCCTGAGTGGAATCATGAAATATTTTGGATATGACTTTGTGAAACACAACATGGGGCAGTCCTTTAAGGCAAATACAGACGTTTGATGTGAGGGCTGTGATGAATTCTGCAGTGTCTGCCATTGATGTGGCATCCTGGCCTAAACCAGTAGTTTCTGGACACTGTATTTTGGCCTTTACTGCTCAGAAGGAGACAAACTATTCCATTACCATTACCCCTGCCTTTGTTTTCTTGACTTTGTTCTTGTATGTGACTTATGTCAAGTCAGCAGGTGCTGGCTGCTGTTGCAGGGGTGGTGATTTGCTGCTGATTTCCACCCCCAGCATTCCTTAGCTTTCTCAATGTCTCANGTCCTGGCCTAAACCAGTAGTTTCTGGACACTGTATTTTGGCCTTTACTGCTCAGAAGGAGACAAACTATTCCATTACCATTACCCCTGCCTTTGTTTTCTTGACTTTGTTCTTGTATGTGACTTATGTCAAGTCAGCAGGTGCTGGCTGCTGTTGCAGGGGTGGTGATTTGCTGCTGATTTCCACCCCCAGCATTCCTTAGCTTTCTCAATGTCTCAATATCCCTTTCCAGAGGGAGCCTAGTTCTTTTAACTCAGAGTTATTTGATTTATTTACTGCTCTGAATCTTCCAGATTAGCAGGGACAGCTCTTGGGTTGTCCGGGTCGTTCCTGGAGTCAGTGCAGAGGAGCCTGGTGTGTTTGCCCAAGACTGGAAGGGAAGGCTGATGTTTTACTTTTCCTCACTCAGGCACCTCAAGGATGTGATCCTGCTAACAGCTATAGTCCAAGTGCTGAGCTGCTACTCGCTTTACGTCTGGTACTTCTGGCTCTTGGTAAGCCCCGTGGTTTTCCCTGTTGTCCCCATCTTACTCTCTTTTCAGAACTGAGGACATCTACTTCATTTCCTTTGCCCTGTTTCAGGCCCAAACTGGTTTTAGAGGAATTTTTTTTTAACTCCTTGTCAAATCTTGTTAAAAATGAGACCATACAAGGGAAAGAACTCCTGATCCCTCTGGGTCAACCATGAAAAATGAGGCTGGCCTTGGCCTTTCTCCCTGGTCCTGTGAAAGGGCAACCAGAAAGAGTAGGCAGATCAAAGCCATCTTTGTGCACAGAGACTTTATGTGACTGTGACAAAGAGGCTGTTTCTTTCTGTCTGGTTTTCTTGGTTGTTCACCAGTATGGACTGAGGCTGGGAATAGCTGGACACTGTAGGCTTTGATTTCCCTTTAACACACCAGATTCTTTCTGTTCCGGAGACATTCATTACATGCCTCCAGCTAAAACTGCTTTTGCAGGAGGACAAGAAATCTCCAGTCAGTTAAAAAAGTCCCACAGTTGCTTTGAGTACCTTCCACAGAGGAATATGAGGCGATCTTGGGAACATGGAGAGTGCTCATCAGTCCTTAGCCCTTTCTGGCTGGCCTGGCAGAGGGCAGCCTAGACTCTTGACTGTTCCCAGAGACTATCCCGACCACATTTGCTTTTATTTAGAGGAACATGGATGTTTTTTTTTCTGAAGGAGGGAGAGGCAGAATGTCTGAACAGTTGGATCTTTCTGGGTAATTCAGACCCGATGCTGGGATTTCCATAGATGAAGCCTGACTGCTGTATACGTACACAAGTTCCTAAACCATATGAATATGAAATCAGGCTGTTTATTTTGGATGTCACTACCGTTAATTTCCGTGCATCCTCTGATGCCCCTGACCCAGTCTGTACAGACATTCCAGCTCCCTCAACTTTCTCTGTAGCACCATCCCCACCAGAGCGACCCCAAAGTGACTGCGTTTGTGCCCCCTGTGTTTGCAGGCTCCCGGCCGAGCTCTCTACCTCCTGTGGGTGAACATCCTGGGGCCCTGGCTCACAGCCGACTCTTCACCCGCTGGGCAGGAACCAAATGAGAAGAAGCAACGCCGACAGGAACGCCGCCAGATGAAGCGCTTCTAGCCCTGTTTAGGGGGATAGATGAACACCGTCTCCCATCTCCATGCTGTTATTTCATCAGGGATGCGACCAAAACCAATCCGAAACCATTGCAGTAGCTCCGTTGCCCTCTGTCATTGCTGCTGTTCTGCTCAAAAGGCTGCAAGAGACTTCACTTGGTTGGTTCTTGGCACAAGTCGAGGCCTTGTTCCTTGAGGTGACAAGGAGGGGTGATGCTGGGATGGGTGTGAATACCTGTTTAAAGCAGCTGTATCGTGTTCAAGGCTGGGGAGCGCAATGTTGAAGGAAATAGTACATTAAAGAGCAGAGTCTTACTGACCGTGCTGACAGTGTGCTCATCAAGGAGGGCTCACAGAAGGGAGCTGATAAAAACGCTGCCATGCTCCTGGAGACCTGGAGCAGAGGGAAGCAAAAGCCCCCAAAGATAAGTTGTCCCTGAGCGTGCTCTGTGCTGCCCCGCTGGCCACAGCATCCACGCCCTGCAGAGGGACAGCAGCTGCCCTGCAAGAGCGAGAGGGTGTGGCCACTGTGAGCTGGGTTTGCAGCCAACCTTGGAGGTTTTGGGACTGAACCCAAGCTTTGGAGCCACAGACTGGCCTGTGTTCTGTGGGAGCTTAGTGAGATGAAAGGCGACAAGAAGCTAAAACCAAAGCTGTGGGTTGGGGCTTGTTTGTTTTCTTTTTTATAAAAGAGCTCGTCCTGGGGTGCCACAACTGCAGTACAGACCACGTGTTAACTACCAGGAACAGCTCGGGGCAGCTTCTGTGTTTGCCTACTTTGATTTATTAATATTGTACCTGCTCAGTGTGATGTTTTACACACTCCGGTGACCCTTTCCCACTCCTCATGCACCAGCTCAGAGCCACACAGCTTTCCCTGCGGGAGTGAGACGCACAGTCACTGTTCACAGTGGTGCCAGCCTGGTTTTTGATGCTCTCCACGACCTTTTGCCCACGTGTTGTTTCTGTTACATCACTTTTATTACACGCTCTTTCCTAACATCAAGCCAGCTCTCCACCGAGTCCTCCTGTGCCTCAGACCCAGAGGGGCTGAAATAGGGGTTGCAGAGCAAGGGTTAACTACGGGCAGATATCTGGAGGGGATAGGGAGAGGAGAGACTGGTATTTAGGGGATTAAAATCTTTCCTCCTGCTGGTGGGCGCATGAGGGAAGAGGCAGGGAGTGGGAAACATGCACAGGATGACAGGTGGGTGCAGGCCACCTCTTATTCCCTGCCAGGCACAGCCTGGAGCCCTCAACCCCGGCTGCTGGTCCCAAGTGGGTGTCCCTGCGCTGCTGGGAGCACCCTGGTTCCCTGTGGACAGACCCCACCTAGACACAGCCTCCTGCACCTCTGTGGTGCTAGCGCATCTCCCCAGCTCTGCTCTCGCTCCCTCTGAACTCGCTTTTCTGGCTCCCCAAAGCCATGCGGAGCCACACAGCTGTCCCCAAAATGCCCAGAGGATGGGGTGTGGGGACACACATCAACACTAACCACGCCGGCCCTCGGCCAGGCTACCCTACACAGCTGTACATGCATGGCGGCTGCTCCAGGCTCCAGCCCCAATAAATATCCAATAAATGACACCAGTTACAGCCTTGGGCACCAGATTTGTGGAGCAGGGGAATGTCCCTCAGTCGGGCAGCAGCTGCTCCAGTTCCTCTTCATTCAGTCCATTCGTGATGACGATGTGGTCCAGCTGCTTCATGTAGCGCTCCAGGTCCTGCATGAAATGGGGGATGCGGGCCTTCTCCAGGACCCCAAATTCCTTCAGCCGATTCACATCTTCATAGGAGACCTGATGGGAAGCAGTGGATGAGCTCAGCACTTGCCATCCAAGGAGATTGGGGCCCCTCTGGGTCACCCTCTACCCTAAAACACCCTCTTGCCCACAGGGAGGCATTGGCAAAGCCATGTGCAGGGGGAGTTGTAAGGATTTGTGGGTTTGGTAATTTCTATCACTGCAGGGACAGGTGGTGGCAGAGAGGGGCTGGCAGAACTCAACCCGACAGGTCTCCCCAGACGTTGCCCATGGAGAACGGATTGTCCCATCCTTCTTGCGGCCAACCCAGTCCAGCCTTCCCTTGTTCCACCAAGATCCGTAAGTGGAGGGAAACACAAAGAGCTGAAGGTTTGTCAGCCAAGGGCTTCCCTTCAGGAAAACACGAGCCTGTGAGAGCCCACGTGAGCTCTGGGATGGGATGCAGGTTTGGGATCAGTGACTGCCCAGCCGTTACCTTTCCCAGCGCAGCCAGCAGCGGGAAGTCGATGGTCTGCCGATGGCGCAGGATACGGAGAATCCCATCCAGGTAGACCTGGTCCTTGCTGAAACAGCCTGGAAGAGTGGGAGAGGCCAGGGAGTGGGAGCTTGGCTCCTCACCACCCTCCATTTGCAATAATTAGAGTGATGGCACAGGACTAGAGGTGACATGAGTGCACAAGGGCCCAAGCATTGCTGGAGGTGTGGCCAGGACCCTGCGTCCCAAGAGATGAGTGCTGGGAAGCAGTGCTGGGGGATGCAGAGGCAGCTGGGTGCAGTGAAAGCCTCAAACCTCTCACTGGGATGCTCTGAGACTTAATCCCAATAGGTTTTTTTTTTAAAATGTTAAGCCACTGCAAAAATCTATATGCATCCCCAGCAATGCTCATTTATTCCTCTTCTTTGGCTTCTACCTTCCCACAAGCTTGTGCAAGTTGCTCCCTCTGGACCACGACCACCCCAGAGGACTCCCCATGATGCCCCATCCCACCCTCAGCAGCCAAAGAGCTGATGTGCCAGGGCAGCATGTAAAAGATTAATGACACGAAGTGTAAACCCAGAGAAGGGGAGAGATGCCGAGCCACCGTTTCAAAGGCTGCTGCAGCAACGGGGTCAGTAAATCTCAACTCACCCAGCAGCAAAACATTCCCATCTCTGATTTTTTTTTCTTAAAAAAAAATAAAACCCCTTCCAAAACCCAAAGGCTTTTTCCTCCCCACGCAGTACCTGGCTGCGAGGTGTCGGTCTGGCCCCGTTTAGCCCGCACGCAGTACTCCCACCGGACGCTGGCATCCTGGACATACTGCTCCAGGTCTTGGAACAAGGCGGAGAAGGAGAGGCGGCTGGCCCGCTCGATGGTGTAGTAGAGCAGGGCTGCCCGCCACAGGAAGGGCTGCTTGCGGAAAAGGACGCTGTGCAGGCTGGCCAAGCCTTCCTCCGTAGGGTTAGCGGGCTTCAGGCTGTACTGCTTGCGGCCTTCAGAGCTGTGCCAGGGCTGGCGGGTGTTGTTCACTCCTCGGATATAGTGGGTGCCTGGGGAGGAGGGGATGGGGTGAAGTGCTGCTGGCTGCGGCTTCTGAAAAGCTCAACACCCCATCCCCTTGAGGTCGCTGGGGTTGGGGCCGAGACCCAGCACTCATGGGTGCCAGCTCCAGCCTTGGCTGGAGATGCTGCCATAGGACATCAGCTCGCACCAGTGCCCAGGGCAGGTGGGGAGGCACACGAGAATCATGGAATCACCAGGCTGGAAAAGACCCACTTGATCATCAAGCCCAACTATTCCTACCAATCACTAAACCATGTCCCTCCACATCGTCCACCCATCCCTTAAACACCTTGTAGAGAGCAATGTCTCCCGTCAGCCTCCTCCAGGCTAAACACCCCCAGCTCTCTCAGCTGTTCCTCATAAGGTCTGTTCTCCAGCCCCTTCTCCAGCTTCATTCCTTTTCTCTGGACTCGCTTCAGAGCCTCAACATCCTTCTTGTGGTGAGGGGCCCAGAACTGAACACAGGATTCAAGCAGTGGTCTCACCAGTGCCAAGCACAGAGGGAGAATAACCTCCCTGGACCTGCTGGTCACACCATTTCTGATACAAGCCAAGATGCCATTGGCCTTCTTGGCCACCCAGGCCACTGCTGGCTCATGTTCAGTTGCTGTCAACCAACACCCCCAGGTCCTTCTCCAGGCAGCTTTCCAGCCAGGCTTCTTCTAGTCTGTAGCTGCACAGGGTTGTTGTGCCCCAAGTGCAGGACTCAGCATTAGGCCTTGTTGATCCTTGCAGGACGCAGTGGGTACCTCCTCGTCCCATGGTCCCTGCAGCTCCCAGTCTGTTACTGTGGTGACAATCAAAAGAAGCTCACAGCATCCCCGCTCCCCACCCCCAACCCCACTGCTGACCTATCTCGTGGCGCAGCATCCCCTCCAGCCAGTGCTGCCGGGCTCCGGCCAGGTTGATGGCCAGCGTCGGCCGGCTGTCCTCCACCATCATCACTGCCTGGGACAGGAGGTCGTCAGTCAGCTGCACCACCACCTGCAGAAGAAGGAGGCAGCTGGCATCAGCACTGCTGTGGGAGATGCTCAGTGGGGTCTTGGCTCTGTGCAGAGGCTGAGGCAGTGGCTGACCACCAGAAAAAGGCTCCAGCGCTGTAGGCAGCACCACCCAGCACTGCCGCACCATCACCTTGTGTGGCAGCTCCCCAGAGAAACCACAGACAGGAGCAGGTGGGGAAGGCACTGCTGACACTGAGAGGAAAGAGATGGGGGATGGGATAACTCCTTTAATCTCTTCACGGCCAGCAAACCTGAGTAGGCTCCAGCACCGCCTTCAGCAGCCAACCGCTGGCTCGTTCCCATGAGCTCTGCACAATTTAGAGGCCACAGGCAACGGACATCCTCGAGACCTGCCCACTCCTACTCCTGCATCCCCGCTAGCATGGGATGGCACAGTAAATTCCATCATCAAATCAATCCCACTCTAAACAACCAGCAGAGCCCACTTTGTTATGGGTCTAGCCTCTAGACCTCACAATTAACACGCCACAAGGGAACCAAGGCTCTGGCTCCACTTTCATGGACTCTCCTGCAGACTGTCCCTTTTGAGGCTTCAAGACACACGCACACAGAGGACAGATCCACGTCAAACCACCCTCACAACAGAAACCACATGTGCTGGCCACGACTCCCAGAAGGGATGTGCAGCACATGTGCGGGAGTAGTGAATATCTTTATCCAGGAAAAAAAAGTCTATTTGGGGAAACCTGTCCACCACAAGTGCTGGAGCCAGGACAGCTGCTCTACATTAACCAGGGTTAACGTACTGGCCAAGCAGCATTTTCTGACCATCTGACTTTAGACCTGCAGCCACTCGAAGCTGCAGCATCACTGGAGGAGACACGTGGCACTGCTGCATCCCTGGGAGCTCTCGCATCTGAGGTTCAGTAGTGGCAGCGCTCAGGACCTTCAAGCATGGACCAACTGATTCTCAAAATCCTTCCACCACATCCATATTAACTCTAAAACCCATTTATTTTTCACGGCTCACACTTCAGGATGAAAACGTGCACACATGACGCTAATTTAAAAAAATAAGGAGAGGAGACCGGATGGGTTTGCTTTAACCCAGGTTTATTATCGTTCATTAAAGCCAGAAGCGCAACGTAACAGAGCAGAGTCTACCACTGGGCAAACGAGCAGCATACAAATACTTACAGTGCAATCACTTACCTGGATTAAAACATATCGGCATGAAAGAGAATCCCTTTAACTCTGAGAGAAGATTTGCCAGTTCACTCCTGACCTGTGCACGTCTTCACTAAGCGAGTCAAAATAAGGGCTGCAGTTTCGTTGTGCTCTGCCGCGTCCAGCCACGGACCTTGGTGACCTGGGATAAAGTGAGGTAGGGAACTGATCCGGACTAAAGCTGGTTTTATGCATTAGGTTCAGTCTCCAGCAAGATCATCCCCCTTGCCATGCGAGCTCCCATGGGGACTCTTGGTGGGAAGACAACTTTTGGCAGCAGCACTGGCTTCTGCCAACAGCCCCAGCTGGAGCCACGACAGGCAGGGAAGATAATGACTTCACTTCAAGCAGAAATAAGGATGCTCAAATAAGCCAAATTTTGGTATGATTTTAACCAATTCTTATCTCTTAGGTCAGCTCCATGGGACATGATCACCACCTGGCATCCAGCATGGCAATCCCAAAGGCAAAGGTGAAATCCTGGCATGTGTGAGGGGAAGGGGAGAGCCAGGAAACAGAGTTTAAAACAAAAGAAAGACAAGGAATACATTCATTGTTGTGGCACTTTTCCTGCTCCCTTGATGATGCTGCAGCACAGAACTGGGGCCCAGATGCTGTGACAGTCCCAGGTTCCCAGGTCTTTGTGGCTCTTACAGAGAGTAACGGACACTGTGCCTCATGCCAACCAGAGCTCTGCCACCAGGATACAGGATGCAAGGCTTGCTGGGAGTGTTCCATAAGGTTAGTGCCACATCTTGCTGTCCTGTCACACTTCACTGCCCCTACACAGAAAAAATAAAATCCAAAGAGGTTGGAATTCAGGAAACTAGATGCAAAAAACCTAACTTCTTCCCTAGGATAAACATTCTTTTTCTTACACAGTGAGAAGATGACAGGGAAAAAAATAAATGGGATGTCCTTCAGATGTCAGGGGCTGTGACTTCAGCCAGAGACCTATTCCTGGAGCAACAACACCAGCTCTCCAAGCTTGTGACCTCTCTTGTTCCACACAGGATTTCCAACGCATCCTCATCGCCCACAAACCTTCTGCTTGGCTTTTGTGGATGCAATGATGGAGAAAGAACTTGTCTCCAGGAATGGAGGGAAACACTGGGGCATGGGCTCCTGTCTCTCCTCAGCCTGCCTGTCTACTCAAGACCCCCCCGTGCCAACAAAGCACTGAGCAGCTCCAGGCTGAAGGGTCATTGCTGATGGGATGCCAGGAGAGGCTAGCTAGCACTTACTTAGGCTAAAGACATTTTGCAAGCCCAGGGACTGCCATGCAGCACTTACCAATGGGGCCAGGGGTTTTGTTGCTGCAAGCTGGGAGCTTGCCAAAATCCATATTGAGACCTCTGAGCTCCAGCAGCATCACCTTGGTCCTGAGCCAGAAGAGAAGCAGAAGAGCTTGAGGATCTGCGGCTCAGACCCTGACAAAGAAGCTTTTGAAGATGCAAAGCTAATTATAGTGCAAATACTTACTCACGAACACGCTCCTTCTGGTGCTGGAAAGCAGGATCCTGCCTTTGCTGAGCAGCGCCGGGGACAAAGGGCAGCTGCCCGCAGCAGCAGCCACCAGCCCAGCCGCTGCCTGCCAGGATGCCCGCAGGCAGCCGACAGCCGCCGCCAGTCTCATGGGTAACGCACCCTCCCCCCAGCTCTACAGTGTCTTCTTGTTTGTGTTTTTGAAGAAAGCCATCACGATCGACACATAAGAGGGAGGCAAATGGCACAGCAGAACAGACAGACAGAAAGTCAGAAATCACAGATACAGGAGGGAGATACACATCTGAAACTGTCCAGTGCCCCAGCAGGGTGTTATATTATCAGCGATGCAGAAAGTTTCGGCAGGTTTCGTTCTGTACAGGGAACAAGCGTTGCCAACATCGCTGTATTGAGAGCAGATGGAAGCTTTCCCTCTTCCTTGCCCCAGAGAAATTCAGTTGTAACGGGTGGGGACAAACAAACCAATGCTTCAATGGTTTTAGAAGCACTTATCAAAAGCTGTGGATAGAAGAGCCCTATATCTCCACACCAACGTGCAAATGCAATAACTGAGCCCTGTGTTCCCTTGAGCAAAGCGAAAATTATACCGAGCTGAAAGGCAGTTGTACACCAATATTTGAGGAAAAAGATGGCTTTCTGCCCAGCCAGAGCTCAGTTTGGGTTTAGGTTAACAGAAAAGAGCAAAACAGCTGAATTTAATTAATTAATAACATTAAGAGATAGACCTCAACTAACAATTCATAATTGTAAGTCTGTTAGTAAGACTGCCCAGCTGCTAGGTATTGGAACTGGTTCTGGGTACTAAAAGGCAGCTGAATTATAGGAATAGATCATATATATATAGGAGAGATCCCTCCTGTCCTAAGTGAAAGCTTAGGAGGGCAAAAGTGCCAATCTTAACCATGTACTTTCCAGCCTTAAACCCCAGGCTTAGGGTTTCAAAGCACTGTAACCCAGCACATCGCACAGGACAGCAGGAAATCTGCCTCTGCCTCAGCTTTGCTTTTGGCCGTGTGAGCAAAAGCAGCTGTTGGGAGATATCTGCCATACCACTGTTAAAAGCAGGAGATGAATCTTCCTGACAGTAATTGAGGCCTCATGCACGCAGCAAAAGGCTCCCCAGCCGGCCAAGCAGCAGTTCCTCTCTCTCAAGCATAAAATGGAGATTCACACTGAAAAAAATCAAAGGAAATTGGTGGGGAACCAGGACTCGCATCCTAACACCGGAGCACAGGAAATGCAGGCAAGCCAGAGATGAAAGATCAACATGGCTAAGAGTAGGAAAGGTCTTCTTTGTACCCAAAACACTTCTTAATCTGAGTCTTTTTTATCAGAAAATAAATATTTTGCAGCTGTACAAGCGATAAAGCAGGGACGCGGTTACCTCTCCCACGCAGCCTTCCTTCTGCATGTACTTTCGGATTATGGACCAGATCTGGCACTTGCTCAGCAGCCTCCCGCCTGTGGCAACTTCGAAGCTCTCATAGGTCCCGTACTTCTCCAGGACGGTACGGATGATCCTGATCGCCTGCCACACGCAGAAATGAAACATCAATGCAAACACCCTCCTTGTTTATAAACACAGCCTAAAACCCCACATGCAATAAAACCCAGTGGAGACAATTCCTGATAAACACCTGTAAAGGGAGACGTGCTTTTGCAATATCTAAAGCACCAAGGAGATCAAGCCAAGTGGAGGTGGCCACCAGGACAGATGAGCACGTAGCACAACCAGCATGATCTACAGTATATTCTTTCTGGTTTTTATCACCCTTGCACACATCCGTTGCGAGAACCGGGCAAAGCAGAAGCAAGATGGCATTGTTGCAGCACATTGCTGCTGGAGGTTAAAGCCCTCCTTATTTTCAGCTTTTCTGCTTTCAGTTCTCCTTTCAAACTGTAGAGCTTGTGCAAAGAGGTCCAGCTCATCAGCTTGCTTTTTACTCTGAGTGTCTTAGGGCAGCACGGGATTCCAGCCCAGTAGTACAGCTCTGCATCAACAGCAGTGCCCTTTGCAGGCATGCTGCTCCCTCTCCTTCAGCCACAGTCTTGGCACAGCCAGCATGCTGCACACCAAAAGCCTTTGCATAAAAGCAGCACGAGCTGTTTTATTAGCATTAATATTTATGGGGCGTCTATAAAATACAAGTACATTTCCTTCCCAAAAGGTGAGTTTGCATTGCAGATATTTTCAAGGCACTACTTTCTCCAGCCTATTAATATACACCCAAGCCAGATGATGATGACTTTGCACCAGTTCTGGAGTTCTTCCAGCAGTTTTATTGCATCTGTAAACCTGCCTGAGTTGCTGCCAAGCTTCCCAGGCCAGGACCAAGCTCTGCTCCTGCATGGTGTGCTTTTTACCTGCTCCTGAACAACCCTCCTTCGCTCTCATATGGGCTGCAAGCAGTGGTTGAAACCCTGCAGAGAAGGTCCCCTCCCTTCCCTCATCCCTAAGGTCACCCAGGATTAGGAGATGGGTACTCACCAAGAGTACCAGCACCTAAACCATCCAACAATCCGTAAGAGGGGCTTTGCGGTCCATATCTTGTGACCAGCTTCCCCTACCCCAGCAGAGATTCCTGATTTTTCCATCCCTGGATAATTTTCTCTGCACAGCTGGGTTTTATTCTTAAGTCATTGATTGTGTCTTTCCAGGAGAGGTTCTGTGGCGTTTGTTTGTTTGGGGTTTTTGTTTTTGCGGCTTTTATTTGTTCAATGAAGGATTTGGATCATTTTTGCAGTGCTGCAAGGAACCTCCTGCTGACTACAGCCAAGAAAGGATCATTTTTTCCTCCCACCTCTCCTCAGCTATTTGCTCTCTCCTCCCAGGGGACCTAAAGCGCTGAGCCAAAAGAAACCCAGCACAGCTGGTGTCCAGGAGTAGGACAACCAAAGGGCACACTCCCCGCCAATCTCCAGCACATGTCTCAGTGAGCAACATTCCTCACATGTCAAGTTTAGTTTTCTGAGAGGCTGCGGAGCATCCCTAGGCCACCTGAAACCATGCACCCACCATATGCAGACAGACAACAAACCCCTCAACACTAATTCTGTGCGGATGCTGTCAGCATTCCCACAACAAATCAGGGAGGTGATTGGTGTGATAAGCTTTCATGGGGCTAGAAGAATCCTTCTGCTTTATGTAAATTTTCTATTAAGAAACATAAAATACCCCCACACACACCATGTGCCGAGCAGCTGGTGGAACAGGAAGCCAAGAGCAGGGAGCTGGTGTTGATTTGTCTGCTCTTGTCCAAAGATGCTGGCTTAGCAAAGCCATTTATTTAAGCAGCATGATTGATGCAGGCTTTTAAAATAAAAGCAGCTAATAGCTGGCAAGGAAAAAATAGTCTCCCAGAGACTAGAAGAAGGTTACTGCAGGGCATGAGGAAAGCAACAATGAAAGCAACACCATCCCATCCCACTGGCACCCCAGAACTTGGAGAAACACTGACAGAAACACTCAACACCTAATATCTCCTGCAAAGGGGTTTAGGATCCAGGATAATACCATTCACACTGGTTACAAACATAATTTCTTCATGCAAGATAGTAACACAGGGAAAAATAATCTCAACGATTCATCTTTTACAGTATTTTAGGTCAACCACACCAAAAATACATCAGTAAAAGGGAAAGCAATCGAGGAAATAGCTCAGAACAAATCATTTTACCGCATTACTTGGAGAATGAAATGCACTTAAATGCAGGAAGAAAACACTGAAAAGCCAGCAAGGTCTTTGCAGGCGTCAGACTGTCTCCCCTCAACAGCACCAGAAGGCATGGCAGGAACTGGACATGACTGACAGGCTAGAAAGCTGTTTACAGAAAGGGCCTAGACGACCTGGATAAGAATTCGGATAGACATATAGGAAGTAATGCAAAAATAAGTGAACATTCATAAAACCCCCCAAAATAAATGGGTGAAGTTGTTATTTGAAACACCAGCTCCCAGCAAGGTGGTGTGAAGAGATGCCTCTGGTGTCCACATCTGAATTTTTATTGTAGCAGTTTTTCCTTTGCTTCCTCAGACGTAGCTCTGAGGCGTTTGTGTGGCAGAAGGGATGCTCTTGCTGGAGGCAGGATTACCAGCCTGAGAGCAAACCAACTCTGGGGTATGTCCAGGCTCTCAGCTCCAGGTAAAAGGACAGAGCAGCTCTGCCTTGCTCTACCTGCAGCCAGGAAAGGCTCATTCACAGGCCAAGCATCAAGAAATCAGGTTACTGCCTATTCCCTCTCTTCCTACTGGCCAGGTGCTCTTTGCTCACTGCCATTCACCCACCGTAACAACCCACAGCAGGGAGCATATGAGCAATGGAAGCAGTTTTAAGCAAGGTAATAGCGACTGCTTTAAGTGGAGATTATTACCATTACTGACCATGCTTGCTGATGCGTTAAGGATGCTGCCACACAAGATGACCTTGAGACCTTCTGGAAAACAAGCCATACTTAACCCACCAGGTCATTCAGGCTCAGGACTGCTTCCCATGCAGTCACTCATGTGCTCCAGCTCCTCGTCTGCTATTTCTACAGCAACAAGTGCCAAAAAATCAGAGCAAGGTGTCCGTGATGGACTTCCAGCCGCTAACCGCCACCATGCACCTGTAAGCAAGAGCCAGTCCAAGGAGCAGCATCCAGCAACAGTGTGACCACCACCCACGCCAACCATGGAGCAAGTACTATTCCTGCAGGCAGAGCAGGGAATGAAAGAAGAGTTTATGAAACAGAAGGGTGAGCATGCTGAAGGTGGGACATGAAAGGTGTCAAGCAGAGCAAGGTGAGGCAGAAGGTGGGAAGGAAGCAGGCCACCAGATTTCATATGGACCACAAACCAGCTCCTGGCAGGACCAACCATGGAGCAGTCCTATCATGACACAATCCAGTGACATCAAGCTGGTGACAACGCCTTACACTAGGACAGCCACACCTTCAGGTGTGGAAGAAAGGCAGGAAGCAGGTGATCGGGGGTCCCACTGTTCCCCCAAGCCCTGCATCCTGCCCCACGGCTGTGTGATGCTCACCTGACCCGAGGGGACAGTCTGGCAGCAGCACCAGCAGGGAATCCCGGCACCAGGGCCTGCAGCGATGCAGGGGGCAGTACTGGCAGCAGATCCCGGCCCGGGTCCCTGCAGTGATGTGAGTGGCAGGGAATGCCAGTACCAGGGCAGTGGCACCAGCTGAGCATCCCGGCACCAGGCAGCAGCACCGGCCGGGCATCCCGGCCCTGGGCATCCCAGTACGTACTGGACNGGCATCCTGGCCCTGGGCATCCTGGCCCTGGGCATCCCAGTACATACTGGATATCCTGGCACTGGGTCAGCAGCACCGGCCGAGCATCCCAGCATGTACCGGGCATCCTGGCACCTGTTACTGGGCAGCTACACCGGGCCAAGTATCCCAGCACCGAGCATCCCGGCACCGGGTATCCTGGCACCGGGCAGCTACACCAGCCGAGCATCCCGGCTTCGAGCAGCAGCACGTACCGGGCATCCCGGCCCTGGTGCCCCCGCGATGCCGGCCCGCGGCCCCTCCTCACCTGAGCCACGAAGCGGTCGGAGGCGGCGCGGTACTTGTCCAGCACGGCTGCGGGCACCGGCTCGTTGTACTCGAACTGCGGGTCGTAGGCGAAGCTGGCGCGGAAGAAGCGCTCGCGCTCCGCCTCCACGTTGCGGGGCCGCAGCGCCACGAGCAGGCAGGGGCTGCGCCGCCCGCCGCCCTCCTCGCCCGCCGGGCCCCGCGCGAGGNGCGGCGCCCGCCACGGGGCCGCCCCGAGCACGCGCCGCGCCCGCCGCGCCGCAGCCAATGGGAGGCGAGAGTTGCGGGATAGCCCCGCCCCTCCGCGTGGCACCCGCCAATCAGCGCTGCGCCACGGCCAATGGGAGGCGAGAGCTGAGGGAAAGCCCCGCCCCTCCCCGAGAAGCCCGTTAATCAGCGTCGTCCTAATGGGAGGCGAGAGCTGCGGGAAAACCCGCCTCACCCCGAGACACCCTTTGTGTTGCTGCCCTGGCTGCGCCCCTGCCCGGTTGCATCGGTGCCCCGGTTGGGTTCCCAGCCCTGGTTGCGCTGCCCTCCATAGCTGCATCCCCAGCCCTGACTGTTGCCAGCCCCACTTACCTTGCAAGTCCCAGTCACATCCTCGAGCCAGGCTGCACTGCGTCCCGGCTCATTTGCCAGCCCCACTTGCACTGCTGGGGTGACTGCATCGCCAAGCTGGCTGCGTCAGCAGCCCTGGTTGTGTCTCCAGCCCCAGTCACATTGTCACCCCGACTGTGTAACCCTGCTCATGTCACCAAGCCCAGCTGTGTTCCTAACCCCCCAGTCACCTTACCAACTCCAGCTCTAAGCAGGTGTTTTTTTCCCAAAGTCCCGGCTCCTGGGGTGCCACCATGCAATGAGCACCTCAAATTTTTTGTTACCGCTGGCTTTACTCACCCACTGTGCAAGGGCAAGGTAGGCTTAGCGCTCAGAAGCAAAATGTATTTATTATTTTGATAAATCTGCTGGTTTTGAGCTGGTCTTGCCTGGGGAACCCAGCTCGCTGCCTGCACGCTGGCGGTTGGCAGAGCTGCTCCTGCAAGCCGTGCCCGCCAGGCCGCTGCTGTGCCACCCCTGGGACCGCCCGCGAAGTCAGAGCCTGCACTTATTACACCAGTTGTTCTGTCCTGAGTGAGCAGATGCTACAGCACCGTGGGCTCCACAGCCTCTAATGCGCCTAAACGTGGCTTGCTAGCAACGAGGGCTTGTGCGTACGCTGTAATTCACAAGTGCGATGTTAATGAGCTGGCAGTGCGGTTAATTATCCACCTGCTAGTGGGGAGTGACAAGCCTCTGATGTATAATTAATTGCTGTTCCCAAAAGAAAAACCAGCCAGTGTGGAAGTGCCCATCCACCTGAGCTGTCGGTCTCACTCCTTCTCCTTCCAAACTCAGCTCCGAGTCCTGTGCTCCCCTGCATGGCAGCTTGTGGTGGCTACCAGCATGGAGGGAAGCTGGTCCTCACTCCTTTCAGTTCTTTTTGAGCCTCTTAAGGGCCTTCCGTCCAGGTAGGATCTTCCCCTCCTTCCCTGCCTCTGGGCTGGATCCCACCTGCCCCAGCTCCCCGTCCTCCCCTGGGCTCCCCAGTAGGATTTCGTTGACGGAACTGAGTGTCAGGTTGCTGAAGACCATGTTAAGGTGGTCAACGCCTCGCAGCTCCTGGATGTGCACCTTCTGTTTTTGCTGGCTTCTCCATCGCTTGCACAATTCTAAACTGCGTGTGTTGACAGTGTCGTCGCCATCACCGTAAATCATGTCCACGGGGTCCTCGTAAGGGAAATGATCATCGTATATATAAGTCTCCACGGTGGGGTAGCCTGTGCCGTAGAGGCAATATATGTCCACTCCAGGAGGAGGTAAGTCCTTCAACAAGTCCTTCATGTCCTCCCACATGTACCAGCCATCTTCCATGTTGACGTCTGTGAAGAAGCGTTTGTAGTCCCGGTAGGTGTAGTTGTAGGAGGGCGTGGAGATGAAAACATGGGTTTCAGGCCAGGCTAGGCTCGTTGGGAACATCCAGGGGCTGGTGGTGGTCATGCGCTGCTCTTCACGCAGCTTGATGTTGGACATGAGTGGAATGCCCTGATTGTCACCTGCAGGACACACAGGGGCTCATCAGAAACAGCACCAAAACAACTTTGCAAATGGTGCTCCTTGGGTGATTGTGCTGGATCAGCCCATCCGTCCCTGACTCCTGACTGTCTTGGGGGTATAGCTCCACATCAGGTCTTAGAATCACAGAATCATAGAATCATAGAATCACCAGGTTGGAAAAGACACGTCGGATCATCAAGTCCAACCATTCCTATCAATTACTAAACCATATNTTCTCAAGCCCCTTCACCAGTTTCATTGCTTTTCTCTGGACTCTCTCCAGAGCCTCAACATCCTTCTTGTGGTGAGGGGCCCAGAACTGAACACAGGATTCAAGTCTTCTCCTGCTTGCCCCTGCCCTGCCCATGATTGTACGTCCTCTCCTCTCCCCTCTGGCTGCAGATATCCGGAGCAACCTTCCAACCTCTTCTCTCCAGCGTAGCATCTTTAGCTGCTAGGAGAGGCTGAGGGCAGACAAACCTGGTTGTATGATGACCCTGATCAACCCAGCCCTGAACTTCACCTGCAGCCCCAGCACTTCTGTACCTGCCAGCAGGGATGGGAATAAGCTGAGGCCGATGAGGGTCCTGATAACGGGTGACTTGCACCCTGCAAGCCTTGGCATTTTTGGTGTGTCTGGAGCCCTTAGACCATGCAATGACCGCAAGTTACCTTAAAAAGGCTCTGACCCTTGTGGTTACAGAGAAAAATATGAGAAGATGATTTAAGGGTGATGCAAGGGTCCAGATGTTAAAATCTGCAAACACATGATTTTAATTACGTGTGTTTTTTGAGGTTCAGCTTGTGACTTGTAGATATTCTGGGCTGTCAGCATTAGGCAAGTGATTGTGGCTTTCTGGGCTGAAAAAACACTAAAGGGGAACTGAGTGAAGAGAGATTAAAGCTTGAAGACAGCAAAGCTTATGGGGGATGGGCTTTGAGATCTGGGGAGATCCAAGCAAGTGATGCAGGAGGGCATAAGCATGTCTTGAGTGGCCTCCATGTCCTCTGCTGCAGAAGGGCTATACGGTTTGGAGTGAAGGTCCAGCAACCTGCATGGATGGAGGTGGCACAGATGTCTAGAGAGGCAGGAGAGAAGGAAGTGAGCATGTCCTGAACTGCTTCCTTGGCCCCGAGATTTTTTTGGCTGAGCTCTTTTCTTGCCCAGGATGTGTGTTTCAGCTTTCAAGGAGCATCCCTAACCTAGGATTTGACCCTGGGCGTGATGCAGGTTGTGCTGCAGGATGTCTGGTAAGACCTGGTGCAGAGGAAGGGAAAAAGCCAGGCTGCAGGTGGGGCTGTCTGGCAGCAGTTTTCCAGAAACGCAAACCCACCAACTCCAACCAGAGCACATCTTGGGTCACTCTCCTGCTGCCGGGGCTGTGGTAGGAACCTCCACACTGCTTTCTGCACCGTGGGATGCAGCAGGATGAAGCCACATCAGCACCAGAGCATGAGCGCTGCCTCCACAGATCCCTCAGCTTTCTGTCCCCTATTTTTTCCACTACCATGTCCTATCCCTGCTCACCACCATCCTTCTATTTCTACAGGAGGGAAAGAAAGCAAAGAGGTGGCTACACACAAAAAAATAAAAGTCACCCACCTGATGCCAGGACACGCAGGGGCTTGACGGCCCCTCCCCAGGGAGCACCCAGGGAGATGAACCCCCCAATGTACTGATCTTTCCAGGCTTGTGTCTGCTGTAGCAAGAAGTAGAGGACATTCAGGTTGCCCATGCTGTGTGCGATGAGGAAGACACGTCGCTGGTACTCATCGTGCATCTCCTCAATCAGTGCCTTCAGGTTCTGGAAGTATTCGGGCTGTTCCTCTGTGGACAAGAGGGGCATCAGCTCTTGGTCATCTCCCTCATAGCCACAGGGCTCCAAGGCTGAGACTAGGAGCCCCAGCCAGAGAGAAGTGTGGGTGCGGAGGCCACAAGTGCCACCACGCATTCACACGAAAGCACCACGAATGACTGAGCAACCACCGCTACAGGCAGCCGTTCCTGGTCAGGGGCTCCTCCACACCAGCTGGCTTACCCAACCTCTGAAAACCATTGTCTTTCCCTCCCGGCATGGATGGCCTGGCCACAAACCCCAGACTTACGGGGGCCAACTCTCCAGTCATATGGGGCTGCCCGAACAGTTTTGTCCCTCACGTAGCCGTTATTCACCAGGTTCTGCACCAGGGTGTGCAGGTAACCTATGGGCAGAGAGAACAGGTTGTAATTAGGTCTGTGGCATTCTCATGTCAGCCTTTTTCCACCCTGATCCTGGTCATGACCACAATGTCCTCTGGTAAGTTCTGTAGCTTGGTGGCTCCAGCCAGAGGTAGCATCTCCATGAGTCCCATGTGTGCTGACATCAAAAGTGGGGTGATTCCTTTTTTTGAAGGGACCGTATTCCTGAGACAAATGTCCCTGACTCCCAGTCATCTGGGCTCTCTGCAGAACTGGACCCCTGGAGACACAGAGACCCCTCTCTGCTTGCAGGGAACGTACGGGATCCCTGTGCCTCTCCTCCTCTCACCTGCCAGCTTGCTCTGATCCAGGTATTCCACAGAATAGGTCTTGCCAAAGCCAGGCACACGGATGTGCACCCCTGGGGCGTTGGACATTTTCCGAGACGTTCGGTTGTACACCACCCTGCGGGGAGAGGACAAAAAGTAGCAGAAGAGCCATGTTAATGTGGAGAACACAGGGCTAGGGTGGAGATCACCAGGTGGAAGCCTGGACCTTGGTGGCTGTTTCCAAGGTTTGTGTGGATGGGGAGGTGAACTGGTGCCGAGTCAGTGTCCAAACCAGTCACCCAGCACTTTGGGGCAGCTGGTTCTGACAGAGTGGGCTACAGCAGACCCTTCGCTCTGTTGCCCCAGGCAGGGTGGCAGCATCTCTGGTGGGTGTTGAGGATGGTCTGGCTGCCACGAGAACATGGCAGGGACATGGGAACAGAATGAACACTTGGAGCAGGAGCCAGCCAGCTCTGTTTCCAAACAGTCCTGAGCTGCTTCTGTGGTTTTTCCATGTGTGCTAGGTCATGGCTGGGGGGGAGGAGAGGGGAGGGAGATCCCTGGAAGGTCATTTACCCGGGGAGCTTCCGGAGTAGGGGTGGGTGGTACCTGGTGTTATCGATCCAGCAGTCAACTCCCACTGGCAAGAAGGTGTTGAGATTGAGCCAGATGGTGAAATAGTCCTCTGTTTTGCGGTAGCACATCCAGTTCACCACATCAGGCTTGTCCAGCTTTGCTTCCAGCTGGTTCCCAAGACACCCAGGCACTGGTGGCACCACAGAGGGAAACCCGGATCAACTACAGCTCCCGTCTCACCTGCCCCGTGGGGCTGCCCAACCCAGCACTTCCCCTGGTCTCCCAAGGAGGGGCTCAGGATGCCAGGGGACCTGCTGGAGCAGCATCCCTGGAGAACACACTGCTCTGCGCAGGAACAAGGGCACTTTGAGCCAGGATGCAGAATGAGCATGGAAGTGGCACTAAAAACACATCCTCAGGGACCCCCTGAGCTGCCTTTTGCACAGAGTGATCACCAGAGCTGCCATCCCCAGCCCAAACACACCAGCCTCCACCAGCACAAAGCATCCCAGATTACTCTCCCTGCCTGGCTGAGCTTCCAGCATCCTCTCCTCACCGCATCCTGGGGAAGGTGTTGCTTCTGCTCAAGGCTGCCCACCCTGCTGCACCCCTGACACCTTGTCTTGGGGTAGCGGGACAGCTCAGGGATACACAGAGTTCCTAGAGAGGTGAAAGTCATCGCAGTGCTGGTCCTGAGGCTCATGCACTGTTTTCCTGAACTTTAAACCCTCCCTACAGGCTGAACAAGGTCTCTGAAATGGTTCAGTGCCAAGAGGAACTGTACCCGACAGGAATCCAGTGCAGATAGCATGGATGGTAAACACAGTGTGGTTTTAAGCAAGTTCATCATCTGCTACAGGTGACCTGGGCTCCCTCAATGGAGAGCAACCATCCTCGGGGCATCTGGTCTGCCTCTGGATTCCCAGCAGGGATGGGACAGCCATCCCAGTGCCACCTCAGTGTGAAGTCCTGACTGCTGGTGCCAGTGCTGCCTCCAGGAGCGAGGACAAGAGGTGAGGGGGCTGCAGGGAACAATGACTGTGAGCCTGGTGGGATGGGAGCCCTGGATGATGAGCCCCATGGCCCCAGCGGGTCTGGGGACAGGCCTGGGATACAGAGATGGGGATGCCATGAGCCTTCAACACTGTTGGCTACATGGCTCACTAGATCTCCTGTGTAAGATGCTTCCCTCAAGGACACTACAAGCTGCTTCATGGCCTAAAGTCCCTACAGATGCCTGCCCTGTGCTGGTCTGGGACCTGGACCTGGGCTCTGCTGTGGCTGTTGGGATCCGACAAGCACAGTGGGGTGGAAGCCACACTGACTGGCACCAGGGCTGAAGGATGCAGGTGAGGAGGATCTTTGACCTGAGAAGGATGTCCCCCATTTCCTCTGGTCCCCAGCATCCTCAGATGCCCCCGCACTGTGGGGTCTGTGGGTGCAAGTGTTCTGGGGAGCTGCAGTGCCATCTCTGTCTCAGAGTGCGAGGACAGCCTGGCCAGCAGATGCTCTAGCCCCACACCAGCCACCACGGCCCCAGCTCCTGCAGCCTCCAACAGCTGTGTCTAAGAGGAGAAGGGCATGTAGTGGTTGCCTCCTTCAGCCTGCTTCACAGCTCCTTCACTTCTGTAGCATCTCCTCACAGATACAGGAAGGGTCTAATCCTGCCTTCAAAGCACCTGGAAGGGGATAAGACCATCCAGTAGACACTGGTGTAGAAGTGCCTAGGCAGAGAGCAGTTCCTCATCCAGTGAGAAAAGCAGGACCACAAGCTGCTCTGACAGCTCCTGGAAGTGTGGAGGTGGCTGAGAACACTGCCAATGCCTGGCCAGATGCCCTGGCACAGCCAGAACTCAGTCCCCGGCACACAACCCTGAGCTCTGCCTCCCCTTCCAGAGGACATTAGGTAATTATTAAGGGAGCTCCTGTGGAGGCAGCAGGGTTATCAGCGGTCCCAAGGGCACTGGGGGTTTCTAGAACGCCCAGCCCAGGGGGATGGGCTACATAGAGATGCACATGGGGTAGCTGGATCCAGCTGAGTGCAGGACAGGTGCTGAGGCTAGTACTGGAGGGACGGTTCTGACCATTATGAACCATCCTGAGAAGAGCGATGACCATCTGTGTGTCCTGGCCACTAGCACAGCTGAGCAGAATCTGCCCCAGGGCACCAAGGCTCCAGACACTGTCCCCTGCCGTCTGATGCCTCTGGAAAGGAGTTTGAGGGCTCATCCCTCGGTATTGGAGCAAGGATGTTCTTTTTCTTTTCTCTTTTTGAAGGAGAAACTTGGCATGGTTCAAGGAAAAGGAGAAAATCCCAACTCTGTTCAGCTCAAGTCTCTGGTGGTGTCACGGGGCAAAGGAAGGCAGAGCTGTGCAGGATGGAGGTACCAGCTGGTGGCTGCTGCTCCCACATTCCCTCCCTGAGGTGATGCCCCAGCCTCTCCTTTCACCTCCCGGAGCACCTCTGCCAAAGGCTCGCTCTCCTCTATGCCAGCCAGGGTGGATGCTGGATGGGATGCTAGATAGATGCCCTTCTACAGCAGCAGAGGACGACTTAACCATCGCCAAGGAGTGGCAGGAGACATGGGTCAAGGTGTGCTTTAGGGAACCAAGGGGTGATGACAGCTGGCCCACTTCAGCAGCAGCAGCTGTGGGAAGCGGCAAGACAAGGACATGCTGCAGCCCCAATCCCTCTGTCAGCAGAACTGAGCAAGCCCTGAAACACACTCTGGGCCAGCAGCGAGAATGTGGAGCCTCCTCTGCTTTCTGGGGTGCCCAGCCTGCCTCCCCAGCTCCAGCAAGCAGCACCCGGGCACCATCAGCCCTACATCCCCAGCCTGGCAAGCGGGAGGGGATCTGAGAGCCTCCTATCACCTTCCCTTGGTGGCTCCAGCTCTGGACCACAAAGGGCCACGGCAGCCAAGAGAGTTAGCAACACCCCAACCTCGCTGCCAACTCCGGGGGGCTGCGCCGCACCTGGGCTGCCCACCCCTCCCCGGCATGGTGACCTTACCGAGTACGACGGGCGGCGTGCTGTTGGTTGGGGGAGCTTCTGGGGTCGTGGTGGGTGGAAAGAGCACGTTGAAGAGCCAGAACTGGGACGTGGGCTGCAGGAGCAGCAACAGCGTCAGCAACGCAAGCCCCGCGCCTCTGCTCTCCATGGCAAACTTGGCCGGGATCCTCTGGACGTCTCCAAGCAAAACAGCCTTTTATATTTTTTTTACGCAGGTCCAGCCAAGAGTCACTCGGGCTGCAGGGGAGGGGAGAGTGCAAGGGGCTGGCCATGATGGGGAGGAGGGACGGGGAGGGACTGGCCTTGTGGACATGCCATGCTCTGCCAGGACAGCTCAGCAGTGCCCAGGGGCTCCCGGTGTCCCAGGGCTGCCTGCAGAGCGGGTGCGTCATTTCAGCAGCTTCCAGCTGCCTTGGCGTCCCTCTGCTGCGTGCTGGCACTGTTGCCACCACACACATCCCCCTGTGCCCACGATTATCCCATGGTCATCCCAGGGCTGCTCCCTCCTTGCTCGGGGTGAATGCAGTGCCAATCTGCTCCTTAGTGAGGGGCCAGGTGGGCACCAAACCTCTGGGACCCGTCGTGGCTTGGACAAGCAAGGACACATTGGGGCAGCCCCTCGTGCTGCATAGCAGCAGCATGTGCCCCAGTGCCACCCTACACATCTTCCCCTGCCCCGGCTGCCCCCTGCAGCATCCTCCCTGCCCCCCGCAGGTGCTCAGCCCCAGGGGGATGCAGCACCTCCCCTGTGTGTCACCTCGGTACCAGCCCCAGCTGGGGGAACCCCTGCAGCCCTCAGCCTGCAGTAGGCAGGGCTGTGGGTAGCTCTGTCTGCACTGGGGTCTGGGGACCTTTGGGGACCAGGAAGCCCCCAGGGGAAGGCAGGTTGACCTGGACCAGCAGCACCTGGAGGGACACAGAATGGATGAGGCCAGGGTGGCAGGCATCATCCCCAGTGCCCCTTTCCCCAGGAATGGGGAGCTGGTCCCTCCCTGGGTCCCCATCCATGTGCCCAGCCCCTGCTCTGTGCTCAGCTGCCCTGGGGCACTAACGGGGAGCTGCTGGGGTCACCAGCTGCTGCTAGCAGGTTTTTATTTTCCATATGGGTTAGCAGACAGTCAGCAGGACGGCATGGCCCTGTGCCAGGCTGCACCTGCCCCCCAGACCCAATGCTGCAGGTGTTTCTTGTTGGAGAGGCCGGAGGAAAGCATTTAAGAAGAAGAGGTGAAAGGTACTGGACCATGGTGGTGGAGGAGAGACTTGATGATCCAGAGGGTCTTTTCCAACCTGGTGATTCTATGATTCCCTGTGTGCTCTGGTGAGTCAATGGGTCAGTAAACAGCAGCATGGAGCTGAAGGATGCCACAGGGAATTCAAGGTCACCTTGAATGTATTCTTTTGATCCTCTGTGTGCAAATCCTTCCTACCTAAGATGTTCTCTAGAGCTCAGCTCTGGGGCAGAAAGCTGCTGTCCCTGACCTCCTCTTGCTCTGTGGGGAAGGGAGAAAGGCATGCAGCCTTTCCAGGGATGCTTTCGTTCCATCCTGGCCAGGACAGGAACCACGAGCTCTGGCAGAGTGGGTTGGCTTCAGAATAGTCGTGTTCCCCTACTGATGGGAAGATATCTTCTTCCTCTCAGGGAAGAGTGAGGTGCGCAGTCTGTGTGGGGCTAGAGAGCAATGGTGGATGGGCCAAGATAGCTGGGTGGGATTCCTATGAATTAGAAGAGCTCTTTCCTGCAGAACTGAGTGGAAAGGCAAGAGAAAAGGCAAGGTGGCTTTCAGCAGTCCATCCGAGCTGGTGGCCCCTCCTAGGGTCTGACCATGCCAAACATCCTCCTGGCAGCTGCCTGCTGGCAAAAGCTCTGCTGTGACTCGGATTCGAACCGAGGTTGCTGCGGCCACAACGCAGAGTACTGACCACTATACGATCACAGCTGCTGCTTTGCTCCCGCGGATCCCCCACTCCCTTTATGGGGCGGTTTGGGGGCAGCGAGGGTTTGACAGCCCCTCTGGCCCCCTGCTCGCCCTCCCCATGGGTGCATCCCCACAGCACCGACGCTCTCCTGGCTGCATCCCTGCGTCGGGACCAGGGCCCTGGGGGGATGCCAGCCCACTCTGAGCCCTGATGCCGGATTTTGAGCCCCCTGTGCGCAGGCAGCGCGGCCGAGCAGGATGAGGAGCCAGCGCTGGGCTCTGAAAACACAAGTTCAAAGCCCAGCGCTGCTGGGTTATTATTTTCCCAGGCTGCTGGGATTGGTACCCACAGCCCTGGCCAGGGTCTCCTCTTCCTCACCACGCCAGCTTTTGTCTCTCCCCAAGAGGACAAGCCTGGCGTTTATACCTCACCTTTCCCAGTGATCCCATCCTCAACCGAGGAAGAGGTGCCAGGGCAGGGTAGAGGTCCTGGTGGTGCTGCACCTCACGGGATGATGCCTTCTGCTGCGGTGGCCTTGTTGGGGCACTGTGGGGGTGGAAGAGCTCACAGTCAGTCCTCATGTCCCACTGATGCCGCAGTGAAGTGGAGCCCTCACGACCTGTTCTGAGCATCCCTCAAAACCCCAAATGTGAGCCTGGATAGCTCAGCTGGGAGAGCATCAGACTTTTAATCTGAGGGTCCAGGGTTCAAGCCCCTGTTCAGGCGAAGGCTTTATCCTTTAGGAACCCAGAGGCAGGAGTGGCACCTCCACCTGGGACAGCCGAGATGAGGATGAAGCAAGAGACTATATCCTCTGCTCCCCTCCTCATTCAAAGCTGTTCAGGTTCCCAAACCCACCACCTTCTTCAAGCAGCTTCCTCAGGGGCTGGGGTCGTGCTGGCAGATGCCTTTTTCTACATGAAGATGATGGAAAGGCTGCAGCAACTCTCCTAGAAGTGAAGCCAGTAACTCTTCTCAGTGGTGCCCAGTGGCAAGACCAGAGGCAAGGGGCACAAACTGAAACATGTGAGGTTCCCTTTGAACGTCGGCTGAGTCCTGAGCACAACTGGACTCAACGATCCGGTGGATCTTTTCCAACCTGGTGATTATGTGTGTGATACCTTATGCAGGTAGCTGGTATTTCATTTTGAAAGCTGCCGTCCAGTGCGAGTTCTGCACAGCTGTCAAGAGAGGGCACCAAGACCAAGCAAACAGGGTGTTTCATGGTCTGAAGCTGGTTTCCTGGTGCAATGGGGGTATTCTCTCTGTTTCTGAGAATGAGAAGTATGGTTTGAGGTCTCCACATGGAGAGTTTGTTTGCGCTTGCTGTACTTTTCCACCAAGTCGTCTGAATTCTTGGTAGAAAGCTGGAAATATCCAAGAGGGTGAGATGATTCACATGAGGGATTAGGCTGTTCTCCACCCTGTGCTCACAGGTAGCTCAGCGCCAGCCTCTGCAACAGATGGCAACTCTGCTGAAGATTTAGGTGTGTTTGGCTATTTGGTTTTGTGCCAGCAGTGGAGGAAGAAAACCTTGAGTTGTGCCACTCACATGAGCTGTTCACACCCACATGAGCTGACATATCCACATATGGTCATCGTCTTCAGGGAACAAAGAGAACAACAGTGCCTTTTGCAATAACTATTCTATGATTCTTATGTGATTCTTAACTGGAGTCTGGAAGGACTGTGACTGCTAAACCTTTGCCTTCTTTGAGGGATGAAATAGGATGGGACATGCAGGGGGCATGTCCCCATGTCTTGGACTCTTTCTCTATCTTGTGTGCAATTTTAAACCCATCAAAGCCTCACAGATATAATTTCTAGGACAGACAGCAGGATGCTGGGCTAGGCAGAGCCTTGATATAGGTGACTTTTCCTGGATTCTGCTATCAACTACATAAGTGTGTAGGAAAGCAGGACGCTACAGAATTCGCACTGCTGTAGACCATGACTGCCCCAGTGACCAGGAAGGTTCTCAGAGACCACCAGTTCAGTTGTCCCTTAACAGGTGTCCGGAAAGATGAGTTGTAGCACAGGGAAGGGGTCAACTTACACTGAGAAAAGCTTCCAGTGCCATCCAGGGTGAGGAGAAAGTAATCAAAATACCTCATAGTGGCTCCCCTGTTTTGAATATAAACGTCCATGGCCTTGAAGATAAAGTCCATGTCCAGTCTTACACGGGTATCCAGAAAGGTCATGTATACATGACATTGCACCATTGTAAAAAGTAGTTGGGCATGTATAGAGAGGTTTTCATACTCCAGAGCGATGACTGGTACATCAGCTAGAGAACAGGAAAAGAGGAAAAAACATCACCTCCTCAGCAGGACAGCATGGGCTCCAAGGTGTTAGCAGCTTCAGTGCACTCCAGCTAAGCCTCTGCCAGTCCCATGGAGAAGCAACAGAGGAGCAAAATGCCACGTCTGTAGCATCATTCTGTCCCCCTGCCCCTCATGCCCAGCAAGTGTCCCCACCTGACGTTTCAGTCACGTGGAAGATAGGATTACGTGAAATAGAAGAATGCCTCCAAACACAGACTCAAGCTCTTCATATGCCACAGCATCATTCGTGTCACACTGCAGCTTCACTGACCAGAAATCATGGTAGATCTGGCCATCCACAAGTCATTCCACAAACTCTTGTCCTCATTGTCAGTTCTAATCTGTCTACAAGTGACTTGTACCAACTTTGCTCTAGAAGGAACCTATATGAGTCAACAGAATCTCTAGCCTTTGCCCTTACAAGTAGGTGAGCAGAGCCGTAAAGGCAGAGCATGAGCTTTATCTCAGTTTCCTTAAAAAGAAGCAGCTCCAATAACTACAGGCTGAAAACAATAGTCCTGACATTGCATAATCGTGTGTGGTATGGAGCCAAGCATGAAAGCAATTAAAGAAGAGATCCTTGCTGCAGGTGCATCATTAAAAAAGGACGCCCAAGGGATTTTTCTTAGAGATTGCTCCTTGGTGGGCTGTTCAGCCTGAATGAGTTAAGGTTGTTCTCAGGACATCTTTAAGTATTCAGTCATGCTTTAAGAGCTATCAGCGTATGCCTCAAGGGTGGTGCAAGGGCAAGCAAAGGTTTTTATCCATCTTATTATCAGGAACATCTTCAGTGTAGCTGAATTGGCATGTATCTACACCTACCTTGGCCATGTGAAGGACGTGTCTCTCAAAACCTTGCTGTGCACAGTGTGTGTCTTTAAGAACACAGGACACCCTAAGAATAGTGGAGGTGATATGAAGGAACACTTCTAAATACCCCATGGCTTGTCAGAGCACAGGGATGCTGCCTTGTGCATGACTGAGGAAAAGGCTGGCACAGGTGTCAGTGTAGTGGGTGCCTGCAGGTTGCCTGATCCAAACGCATGAGGATTACAGACAGAAGTAGCATTTGCAGGTCTTGGTCTTCCTAGAGGATTTTAACCACCATGATATCTGCTGGAGGGACAACACACCAGAGCATAAGCAACCCAAGAGTTGCCCAGACAATATCAGTGACAGTTTCCTGACATATGCAATAGAGGAGCCGATGAGGAGCAGAGTTCTCCTGATCCTCATACTTAGAAACCAGGAAGGGCTCACTAGGAGGAGTGACTGATGCATCTGAAGGTTGTGCTACCATTCAGAGGGAGAGCTGAGAGGTGAAGCCCTCTGCACCCAGGGACAAAACACCACCAGGAGGACAACCGGGCCCCCATTCAGAGGAGATCAGATATTGAGGCCAGTTTAGCTTAATTATATGCAGAAATAACTCTGAGAAGTTCTCTCAAAGCACTAGTGAAGACTCTTACAATAACAGAAGGCCAAGGAGACCAAAAGGAAGGCTCAAGTAGTGCTATTTATTGTTTACAGATACAAGTTTATTAAGACACAGGAGTGACTCAGTGCAGCAGCAAAGGGACCCCCTGCTAGGATCCCAGGCTGGTGTCTCACCAGGGCACTACTTTCCCTTCCCAGTTCAGGAAAGTGCCCGTGTCCTTCTCAGAGAGGGAGGAGAGCACCTTCAGCATCCCTCGTATGCTCTCATCGACTGTCAAGGGAGCCTACAGGGCAGAGGGAGAAACACAGTCATGTGTCCAACGCCTGAATAAGGTCTATCCTGGAGAAGAGATCATTGCTCAGGACTTGGGGTGAAAGGAGTGAGGAGTAGCCAGCACAGGGCAAGAAGAGTTCCCTCTCTCCCATCTCCATCACTCATGTGTCTCCAGCTCAGTGGATCTCCCAAAGAGCTCTTCCAGAGCCCAGCATACTCAGGGACTATTCAGTCCACAGGAAGCTCTGCATTCAGTGACAGGGTTGAGTCCCCTTCCCTGGAGGTCTTTAAGGGACAGGTGGATGGGGTGCTGAGGGTCATGGTTTAGTGATTGATGGGAATGATTGGACTCGATGATCCAGTGGGTCTTTTCCAACCTAGTGACTCTGTGATTCCCAAATACAGAAGTTCTTTCAGACATTGGCCAAAAGCTCTCTTACCCTTGTTGATTCTGAGCCACCCGTCATGTCGGTTCGCACCCAGCCAGGGTGGAGAGCGATGCAGAGGATGCCGTGCTCCCGGTACCCCAGGGACTGGCACTTGGTCAGCATGTTCAGAGCAGCCTGTGGGGACAGTGGTGGCAGGAGGTGCAGGGCTGCAAACCCTGCATCTGGGACAGGGAAGGCAGGTGGAACCAGCTCCCTGGGGCACACGGTACTGCCACACTCTGCCCGTGTGGACATTCATCCCCGCTGAGGCCCCATTCCAACATATCCCTTTGAGGTGTAACCTGGGGCCAGGCACAAGAATGAGCCATCAGAGGAACCCGGTGACAGGAGCTCAGTCACCATGCAGAGAGGTGCAGGGACTGAGGGGGAGGTTGGAAGAATGCTAATTAGTTCAAAGAGGAAATTGTCTGGTCTCATGCCCATTGCAGTGTGGCAGTACCTTGCTGCAGCGGTAGGAGACCACTTGTCCATAGTGCCACAAGTAGACTTCCTCAATGGAACCCGCAGAGCTGGACATGTTGACTATGGCTGCTTTGTTACAGCTCAGTGCTGAGCCTGGGCTCCCCTGGGCAGCCTTCTTCAGCAGGGGCAGGAATGCCTGTGAGGACAAGGGAACAGAGGACATGCCCAGAGTTAGCACAGGGGAGAGGACCAGCTCCTTACAGAGCAGACAATGTTGGGTACTAACACCATAACTCCCTCCTCTTCCCATTTCCACAGCCTTGCCAAGCTCCAGAGCTCCAGCCCGTAGGTCCATGAGCTTCTCATTGAGACAGAGTCCACTGGGCACTGGAGCAGAGGCAGGACTCTCCCAGTGGCCCTTTGTGCCTCCTGGCACAGCTCATCTCAGGGACACAAAGCCATGGGGAGGGATGCTTCATAGAGCTGCAAAGTTGGGGGTGAGAGTCTCACCTGGCTCACCAGCAGGGGCCCAACTGTGTTGGTGGTGTAAGTACAGGTCATATTCTCCAGCGTTTCACTATCAAGTGGGTTTGGCTTCGCAATTCCAGCGTTGTTGATGAGGAGGTTCAGCCCTGAGCCCCCCAGCTGTTCCCCGACTCTGGCTGCAGCTGCCTTGATGCTGGCGGCGTCGGTGACTTCTGCAGAGCCAACACAGGGGAGGTCAGTGCCTGCATCCCCATGGTGGCTTGGGACTCTCTGTGTCCCCCCAGGGACAGCAGTGCCTGGTGTCCTCACAGGCACCAATGTTTTGGCATGGCTCCCTGCTGCCACTGGGCTCTCAGGGTGTGCACAGCACCAAGGCACTTGCCAGGCCTCCAGGAAGCTGTAACACCAGGCAGAGAGGGGAACTGGGGCAAGGGACCCCCATCTTGGGGCACCTACCTAGTGGGATGATGACCAAGTTGGAGTGCTTGGAGGCCAAATTCTGTAACTCCTGCAAGAAAGGGGACCACAAGGACATGGAGAGGCAGGAGGGGCTGCAGAAAAGCTCAGCCCTTCCCAGGCAAACCCCACATCCCTCCAGATCCATTTCTGCACCACCTCACACTCCACACCCTGCTCTAGCTGCCCTGCTAGATGGGGCTCTGTGCCCCCGCACACACTGCATCCTCCCATCCCCTCTCACATCCCCCACACAGCTGGTCCCACAGCCATCCCAACCCAGCTGTCCTGTGCTGCAGCACCCGGGCTGCTCTGCTGTAGCTCAAGCCCTTTGCAGATTCCCTCCCTGCTCCAACCTGCTGTCCCCCAGCACAAACCTCTGCATCCCAGCCCCACCTCACCTGCGCTCGCTGTCCCTTGGGGTCTCGACAACCTGCAAAGACCCACTTGGGTGGGTTTGGCATCTCTAGAAAGTGCCGGACAAACCCCAGGCCGATTCCCCGGTTGGCCCCAGACACCAGAACAGAGTGGACGCAAAGCTCTCCCATGTTGCTTCTCCTCCTTCTGCCACAGCTTGTGCTGTTTGTTCAGCTCCCTAATGCTTCCTTATAGCTTATTCCCTGGCCACTCCACCCACTGGCTTGAACCAACCCTTGTCTCCAGGTGCAGCTTCTCCAGCTCTTTGAACTCTAGGACACAGTTCCTGGCTGGGAGCCAGCCCCCTCTACCACAGGGCAAAAGTCTCTTGCCTTTTTTAGGCAAACGTCTCTTGCCTTTTTTAGGCAAACTCAGTTGGTCTTGGGAAATCTGGCATCATCATCCAGGTGCCATCAGCCAGGCTGGTGAGGAGAAGCTGTTCTGGGCAAGGAGGGAGGGAGCAGCATGTGGGAGTGATGTGGGATACCCCATGGCTGGGTGGGCTTTGCAGCTTCACAAGCATCCTGTGGGCTAGACAGGCTTTCTGCATCGTACCAGGTCATTCCTCAGATGGCCATGAGCAGATATTCTCTGTCTTGCTCTTGCCTCTTCCAAGCCAATGCCCATTCCCTGATTCCCATGAAAGACCCATGGACTGGATCAAAGCCAGTGAGGTCTCCTGGCAGGAGGTGTACCCTGTGCTGCCTACATGTCACATCTTTGCTGTTCATGCACTCCGTCCTTTTGGTGCAGCCTCACCATGCACCGAGCGGAGCAGCTGCCTCACCACTTCTGACATGTTGGGGCCATTCCTGCTCTCGGGATCTGTACTCTTGTCTTGCGACTTTTCAAATTAACTGATGTTAATGCACCTCCTTTTGCAACTTTTCTCATGCCTGTTTGGGGAAGGATAAAAGTTTAGGGTTTTGTTCTGAAGCCTGAGTGGCTTGCCCAGCCACAGTTGGCTGTGTAGTCCCATCTGAAAGCCAAGAACTGAAACCCCTCATCTGCAGCACGAGTGTCTGTTCATGTGGCAGCTGCCATCAGGGAACTCACTGGATGCAGGGTGCCCTCAGCTGGATGGGTTCTAGCTCTCTCACACAAGACACCCTGATTGGGGACAAGACCAGGACTGTGGGTCTCCTCTGCCCATCCAGAGAAGCAGGGAGATTGAGAGGCAGCTCAGCTCAGCCCCAGCATCTACCAGGCTTTGCTCCTCCCCAGCTGAAGCTCCTGCCTGACCTGGGCTGGATGTGTCAGCCCAGTCCTTTGCTGGGGAAGGGAAAAGCTGAAGCCTGGCCCATCCTTGGGGCATTGTCCCCATCCCTTGCTCTTCTACCAGGGATATTTGTCCAGCAGCTCATCTCTGGTCTGTGACAGAGACCTCCAAGGTGGTCCTCAAGCTCAGGGTTCCCCTCTATTCCTCTCTTGTGTGGCCCCACCTGAAGTATTGTGTCCAGCTCTGTAATCTTCAACATAAGAAGGATGTGGAACTGCTGGAACGTGCACAGAGGTGGCTAAAAAGATGATCAGAGGGCCCAGAGAGAGACAGGGGCCAGGCAGGCGGCTGCGGACACTGACATGGCGCAGGATAAGGAGCGGGACTGCAGAACAGAGCAGGGGTTTATTAAGGATGTAGGGCAGGTGAGAACACCAGCACAGGATCCCACTGCCAGGACGATGGGCCGGCATCTCACCAGGGCATGGCCTTCCCTTCCCAGTCCAGGAAAGTGCCGGTGTCCTTCTCGGAGAGGGAGGAGAGCACCTTCAGCATCCCTCGTATGCTCTCATCCACCGTCAAGGGGGCCTGTGGGGCAAGAGAGAGGTAGCTTGTGCCCTAAGCCTGGAAAAGGGCTGCCTGGAGCCCCTGAGGATGGGGAAGGAGCCGTTTGAGGGTGACGGGAAAGCCACCAGCCCCAGGCAGAGGGGTAGAGCAGGGGCTGAGGAGATGGAGGCACCAGGCAGCCTGGGTCAGGGCAGGGGGAGCTGCTCATGCAGGGGTGGAGAAGGTGGGGAGGTTGTGGTCAAGGACTCAGGACAGCAACTCCCTCCTTCCGTGGAAAATCAGCACAGGGGCTCTGATGGACCCACACTGTGAAACTCTTACCGTGACTCCAGCTGAGTTGCCCATGTCAGTTTGCACCCAGCCAGGGTGGAGAGCGATGCAGAGGATGCCGTGCTCCCGGTACCCCAGGGACTGGCACTTGGTCAGCATGTTCAGAGCAGCCTGCGGGGAGATAGGAGAGGGACAGTGGTGGGAGGGGAAAGGGGGATGCAAGGGGACACATGTAGGAACAGGGAATGGGAAAGTGCTGTCAGAGGGACTCAGTGACTGATGGGGTCTCAATCACAGTGCAGAAAGGTGCAGGAATCAAGGGAGGAAATATTGGATGGCTTGGGCAGTTTGCTGAGACAAGAAGGTCAGACCCACATTCAGCACAGCATATACCTTGCTGCAGCGGTACGAGACAACATTTGCCTGATCCCATAAACAGATATCCGTAATGGAGCCACCAGAGCTGGATATGTTGACAATGGCTGCTTTGCTGCAGCTCAGCGCTGAGCCAGGGCTCCCCTGGGCAGCCTTCTTCAGCAGGGGCAGGAATGCCTGTGAGGACAAGGGAACAGAGGAGAGAAAACAGGGCTGTGCCCAGAGGCTGCACAGGGGAGAGGACCAGCTCCTTCCACAGCAGGTGACGCAAGCACCAGTCCTGGAGCATCCTCCCTCCTTTTCCCACTTCCACAGCCCTCTCGGCTCCAGCTCCTGAGCTCCAGCCCCTGAGCTCCTGCCCATGACTCCATAAGCTTCTTGTCAACTCAGAGATGATTGGGCACCGTAGCGAAGGCAGGACCCTCTCCCACCAGCCCCTTGCACCCCCCGGGACAAACTGGCTTGGGTGAGAGTCTCACCTGGCTCACCAGCAGGGGCCCAACCGTGTTGGTGGTGTAAGTACGGGTCATGTTCTCCAGTGTTTCATTATCAAGAGTGTTGTACATCAGAATTCCAGCGTTGTTGATGAGGAGGTTCAGCCCTGAGCCCCCCAGCTGTTCCTCAACTCTGGCTGCAGCTGCCTTGATGCTGGCAGGGTTGGTGACTTCTGCAGAGCCAGCACAGGGGAGGTCAGTGCCTGCATCCCCATGGTGGCTTGGGGCTCCCTGTGTCTCCCCAGGGACATGTGCTCAGGGCTGGCCATGGGGAGGAGGGACAGTGTCGCTGCAGACACTGACATGCTGGCATGGCTCCCTGCTGGCACTTGCCAGGGGATCTGGCGCAAGGGACCCTCACCTCGGGGCACCTACCAAGAGGGATGATAACCAGGTTGGAGTGCTTGGAGGCCAAATTCTGTAACTCCTGCAAGAGAGGGGACTGTGTGATCAAGGCAAGTCTGGACCAACTGAACAGAAGCTCAGCCACCAGAGCTGGGCAAAGTCGACATTGCTCCAGCTCTGTCCCTGCACTGTCTTGCACCCCTACACCCTGCTCCGGCTGCCCTGCTCCCATGGAATGGGGCTCTGTGCCTCCTGCACGCGCCACGTCCAACTGCTTCATGCCCTACCCTGCTGTGGCAGAAACAAGCTCTGCACCTGAAGCCCTTAAGGAGATGGGAAGCAACAAGTTGCCATGTTTGTCCCCGAGGAGCCCTGTCTCCTCTCACATCCCCCACACAGCTGGTCCCACAGCCATCCCAACCCAGCTGCCCTGTGCTGCAGCACCCGGGCTGCTCTGCTGCAGCTCAAGCCCTCCCTCCCTGCTCCAACCTGCTGTTCCCCAGCACAAACCTCTGCATCCCAGCCCCGTCTCACCTGTGCTTGCTGTCCCTTGGGGTCTCGACAACCTGCAAAGACCCACTTGGGTGGGTTTGGCATCCCCAGCAAGTGCTGGACAAGCCCCAGGCCGATTCCCCGGTTGGCCCCAGACACCAGAACGGAGTGGACGCAAAACTCTCCCATGTTGCTTCTCCTCCCTCTGCCACAGCTTTTGCTGTTTGTTCAGCTCCCTAATGCTTCCTTATAGTTTAGTCTCTGGTCACTCCACCCGCTGGCTTGAACCAACCCCTGGCTCCAGGTGCAGCTTCTCCAGCTCTTTGAACTCTAGGACACAACTCTGACCCATGAAAGACCCATGGACTGGATCCAAGTCAGTGAGGTCTCCTGGCAGAAGGAGGTGCACTTTGTGCTGCCTGCATGTCATGTCTCTGCTGTTCATGCACTCCATCCCTTGGTGTGCAGTCCCAAGTTGACTATTTCCTCTGCCCAGAGCCACGGATAAGTCAAGTGCCTGGAACATTCTCCTGAAAAGAGAACTGCCTTGATCAAAGCTCCGTTCTCCACATCACCCACAAGCATGAGGCACAGACAGTTCTGCACAAGAACCAGCAAAGCCTTGTGCTTGCCAGTACCTCGAGTTGGCTAGGACTGGTATGTGTGTGCACACCGTGTGTTCGCACTCCACTGCAAATGAAGACTGTTGTAGTTTGAGACAAATTAGAGTCAGTTTTGTGACTAACTCACTGGTTGTAAGTAACTTCATTCTCTGAAAATTAACTTTCAAGTACATCAAAGCCTAACTTGTGCTGGTGCAGGGGGTTATTCCTCCCAAGATGCAGGACCCTACATTTGCTTTTGTGGAACTTCAATAGGTTCCACTTTGCCCAGCTCTCCAGCCTGTCCTGATCTCACTGGACGGCAGCACAGCTTTCTGCTGTATCAGCCACTCCTCCTAGGTCTGTATCATCAGCAAACTTTCACATCCTCTGAGTAAAATTTACCATTTTGTTTGCTAGGGTGTGAATCCCAAGATAAAGCCCAGAGCACGTGACAGAAATGCACACAAACACACTGTACTTCTGGCAGGCCAAATGAAAAATTATCTTTGTTGGCAGGAGATAACCAATGTTTCCCCTTCTGAACCTCACAGAAAAAGATCCCTGCTAATGTATTTGTTTAGTTCTTCTGCTGCTATTCATAAGACTTTACAGGGACAATACCAGCATGTTAAGCACTCACACATTTCATTCACACAGTAAAACTTCACGGCAACCAAGACTGGAGTTTTACTCCTCTCTCTTCTTCTGCCTGTAGGTTTTCTTTTGTAGCAAAGCCTCTTCTTGTCACCCCATGGTTCCTTCTGCACCAGCATTCTATGGAGCATTCTAGCTTCGGTGCCCACCTAGTGCCGTGCTGTCCAGTTTCTAGGTAGATATTCCTCTGCGGGAACACGAGAGCAGCAATTGGCTCCTGCCTTCTTGTGCATTTGCACGTTGTATTTGAGAGCTGAAAACAGATTTTCCCTCACTTTGCCCTTCCTTGACCCTGCCAAGTCTCAGCCTCTCCTCAAGCTCCACACGTTTCATTCTTTTCCCCATTTTGTTTCCCAAGGCCAGACAGATTCTCCACATTCGGCTGAGAGATTTCTTTTGCTTAACAAATTCTTGCTGCATCAACAGTGCAAATCTCTGAGGCTTCCAGCTCTCTGTCTCAGATTAATCTCTCACTGAGGACCCTGACAGTTCTCCCCCTCCTCAGCACACACCTCCCAGGTTGCAGAATTAACTTCCAAGCTCTGTTAGGTTGTTTCAATAGCCTTTTCTGTATTTTTAATTTTTGAATGATCCCAGACCACAACTCTACTCACCGAATTATGCCATTTGCATTAGAGCTCTGCTCCTCTATACAGATTTTCAAGATTTTCTTCCTCTAAGTAGAGGATGAGGCCATCACTCACAATCTGTTAGAAACCTCTGTGGTGCCTCAGAACCAGACAGCATCAGAAATGAAAAACTAACCCTTTAATTCTCCTGTTTTTCCTGTGTCATCACTTTTTTGTAGCCTTCTGGTGCTTTGAAGTCATACCTTTATAATGTTGACTTTGTCCTAGGGCTCCATGCTGCATTGTTGATTGTTAGAGTTTAAACAAGTGCTGCTTCTCCAAGATTCAAAGTCCAATCTGGTGCAAAGAGGCAGAGGAGAAATCAATCAGCCTTGCCTGGCTTACCACCCAGCCTCTTCACAAGTGCTGCTGCTGTCCCTAAGGCTCTGGAAGGGACCTTGGACCAGCCCCCAAGAAGGGATTTGGGTGGTTTGTTTGCTCTGAAATGCTCTTGAATGGTCTAAACCTTAAGATGAGCAATAAGGTCCCTCTGTACACCCCTTTGCCTTAACACAGCTGTAGTTCGCATATGGATGTTTTCCATCTCACCAAGCCAGGAGGAATCAGAGCCAGTTTTCCAAGACGCAGTCACATCTCCTCCTCTCTCAGTTGCTGAAAGCTCAGGTGTGATCATGCTCACCCAGATGTTTGTACAGAGGGCAGTGACAGTGTTGCTTACAGAAATATTGAGAAATATGCTTTTCTTTGCTATCCAAGGGAAACAGTGTGTGGCACTATTATCTCTAGTACCTTTAAATTGCCATATAAGTAACAATGAACTCACTACTATTTATCAAACCTATCTGCTCCCTGATGCATTCAGGGCAGTTTCGGCTCATGTCATCACATATTAGTCACTTGCTGAAGAATCAATAGTGATGAATGAACCATAAATTGAGGGGTGGGGTGAGATCTACCTGACCCTGTAACTGTTTGAAGATGGGCAGGTCACGTCCACCCTCCCTGACTCACTTTGGTTTTAGCTGAAGAGGACTAGTGACACTCCACTGTGAAGAGATCATGCAGGGACTAGGGATGAGAGTCTGAGCTTAAATGCAGCTCCTGAAAGAAGCAAAAAGCTCCAAAGTATAACTTCTCATGGCCCTTTTTCATAGTCTGAGTATGGACAGAGCACAACCAATTTGGACTGATTTTCAGAGCCTGTGAGCTTGATTCAGTTGTGCAAAGACTGACACCAGCTCAATGACCGTGGAATTCTTGTAATGTTCTGGACTGCCCTGGTCCCATTTTAGGACTGTCAGGAAAGGTACATGGAGAAAGCATGGATATAGAGGTTTCCCTCCAAAGTCTCTACCTATTAGCATCTCTCTAATGCTAAGAGATGTACAACAGCCTCCATCTAGGCCACTGCGTGCTAGTTTCACAGGCACTGACTTCTCATTGCAAAGAAGAAGAAACAAAACCAAAGGTGGTTTGGGTCCTGTCAGCCCTGTCCTAGGCTTGCAGGGCCACACAACCGTCTGACCTGCAGGAATCCCCCCAGAAGTCTCCAGGACACAACTGCCCTTTGGTCTAATGCCCAGAGACAAGTGATGTTGAGGGTAAGAGGAGAGCCCACTGCAATGTCAAAGCCTTGAACCCCTGGGGGGATTTTTTCCAAGTAAATCTTGCCTACAAGATTTAAAGCACTCAGACTCTGTGCAACCTCACTTGGGCCACAGTGTTTGGGCCCAGTTTCAGCTGGGGGCCTTCAACTGGGTTCAGAAACACTCTTCTGGGGATGATCCTCTCATGAGAGTAGCTGAAAGACCTCAACTACCTGGGTGCAGAAGTTCTGGAAGCACTGGCAGTTGACCGTGGGGACAGAACCATATTGCCAGGACCTGTGGGGACACCCCAGGTCCCCATTGGCTTTTTCTCAGCTACACTCTGGGGGCAGTTGGCTGGGTTACTCTTCCTGCTCCAGTGTGGTGTCCTGAAGAGGGACCTCAGAACCACCAAGCAGCACAAATTTGCTTTCTCACTATTATATCTGCTAAAAGGGGTACCTAAGAATGGACTTTCTTACATGTAACAGAAATATACCCCCATCTCAGAAACACTAAGGCACAGGTTAAATGATCAGCTTGCAAATGGCTTAGTTTGACATCCATTTGTTGGAGTAAGAGGAGGCAAGGCTCAAAAAACACTTTATCACCTGTTGGGTGGCAACAGTGCTGGGGAAAAAAAAACCCAATAACTTCTTTCTAGCCTCTTCTCTTTGTTAAAACCAAAATATACGACCCTCCTCCCAGAACTGTGTTACCCCACCAGCTGCTCAGTGATGAGATCCCAGCCTCTCAACAGACAGGACCTGGACATTTGATTGACACCATAAGAAACACACCAGCGTCAGATACAGGAAAAATTCTTAAGCCTCAAAAAATTTAACTAACAAGTTTTTTTTTAAAAAACACAGTCCCCTATTATGTAGAAGGGGAACTGAAGCACAAAAGAGGGTGAGCAATGCCCACACTGGGAAGTGTCCAATTGCAACTGCTTAGAGCCTGCCTTTTTTTCACAGTTCACATTTATATTCAGAACAGGCTCCTACCAACCTCAGCTGTGGTTGCACATTAACTGTTTCTACACAGGAGAACACAGGGAATCCCTGCATCCAAGGCTTTCTGAAGCAAGCACCCAGGAATAGTTGGACCTATGCGAAATAAGTGGCCAAACCCACACTCCTCAGTGTGGTTCACTAGGTCTGTTTGTACCCCTCTGTCCTTATTTGCTATTTATTTGTCAAACTCTGCAACAGATGGAGCAGCACTTCTGGTGACAAGTCACTTAATTAGTGGTCTGAGCACAGAACAAGGAAGGAAAAGGAGAATGGGACCTTTAATCCAAATTTACACTATAAGGAGGGTTTCTGCTTCTTAGTATCTGTTGATATAATAAAAAAGATTTATGTCTAGTAAATTTGGATTTCTGTATCACTGTTCAACACAAAAAGGTCCTCAAAGCATTTTTGTATCCCAAGCAAACTGGGGAGCAAAGGCTCAGCAATGAGCTGCAATAGAGCAAGACAATGTCAGCACAAATCACCTGAACCTGTCACCAAACTGATATCAGTATTTATTTTCTGATTTATTTATTGGTAGCAGATATGTTTTGTCTAGTGTTTGACCAAAAAAAAAGGATGAAAACAAGCAACAGAAATAATGATGTGCATATAAATCAGAGTTATTCAGTCATTAATTCACAGTGTAGCTCCTGGTTGTGCACTCACCATAATGAGATTTTAATGTCATTTGTGCATCTGGTTTTCCATAGAAAAGCTGAAAATTAAACATCGCCACCCACCTCTGGGCTGGCAGCAGAGCTAGTACCTGCAGGTCCCCTCCAGATGCACTTTTCCAGCTGATGCTGATGGTCTTTTTCTGGTTGCCCTTTCCCCTCAAATCCCTAGCTGCCACCAAAACTTTTCATTGCTTCATTTCTTTCCATATCTTCAGTCCAGCTGTTAAACCAAGTGCCTGGCACTAGTCAGCAAAGGCAACAATAAAAGTGCCCTCAAACACCTGCATCCCTACACTGCAGCCCGCTCACCCAATCACTTGCCTCTGATCATCAAGGAGAGAACCGGAGCAGCTGCATTTTTGTGAGGCAATACAAGGAGCTGGGAAGCAGTTGTTACCTCCCTGATAGATTTGGGTAGTGCTGGGGTTTAGGGCTTTTTTTTTTTCTTCCCCCTTCCTTCTTCTTCCCCTTTTCCTCCCTTCCCCTCCTGTTATCTATGGGGAATGAAACTGCATTACTGTGCAGGTGTGCTGTAAGCCCTCCCTTCCTCTCTCCCTGTTTCTCCCGCCCCAAGTCGGTGCAGGGGGTGGACACAGATGGAATATTTGCATATCCCTCTCTTCTACTTCCCCAGGGCAGTCACACACAGAATATCCATCCCTTCCTCTCTCCCTCCCTCCTTGTTTCTCCCACCCAGGGGCGATGCAGGGGGTGGATATGTTTGCATGTCCCTCCCTATTTCTCCTTTGCCGGGGTGGACACACATGGAATATACACACATCCCTACATCCATACATATGGTTGGACTCGATCCAGTGGGTCTCTTCCAACCTGGTTATTCTATGATCCCTCCCTCCCTCCCTGTTTCTCCCACCCCGAGGCAGTGCAGGGAGTGGACACACATGGAATATCCATCCATCTATCCATCCATTTTGCCCAGGTGGCCAAGAAGGCCAAGGGCATCTTGGCTTGTATCAGAAACGGTGTGACCAGCAGGTCCAGGGAGGTTATTCTCCCTCTGTACTCAGCACTGGTGAGACCGCTCCTTGAATCCTGGGTTCAGTTCTGGGCCCCTCAGCACAAGAAGNAGGAGGTTGTGGAGAGGAGGGAGCTGGGCTCTTCTCCCAAGTGACAGGGGACAAGTCGAGAGGGAATGGCCTCAAGCTGCACCAGGGGAGGTTCAGGCTAGACATTAGGAAAATTTTTTTCACGGCAAGGGTCATTGGTCACTGGCACAGGCTGCCCAGGGAGGGGGTTGAGTCCCCTTCCCTGAAAGTGTTTAATGGACGGGTGGATGAGGCGCTGAGGGACATGGTTTAGTGTTTGATAGGAATGGTTGGACTCGATGATCCGGTGGGTCTCTCCCAACCTGGTGATTCCATTATTCTATGATCCCTGCTTCTCCCACCCAGGGGCGGTACAGGAGGGCGGCCACACATGGAATATTCACCCCTCCCTCCCTCCCTGTTTGTCCCGCCCCGGGGCGGTGCGGGGGGCGGACTCCCACCCTCCTCGACCCTTTTTCTCCCTCTCCGGGCGGACCACGGGGAATATTCTCACCTCCCTCCCTCTTTCTCCCTGTCCGGCCGGACCCCCGGGGCGATGCGGGCTCGCTCGGTGCTGCTGACCGGTTCGAACCGCGGCATCGGGCTGGAGCTGGTGAGGCAGCTGCTGGCGGCCCCTCGCCCCCCCGCCTGGCTCTTCGCCACCTGCCGGGAGCCCCAGGGGCCGCAGGCCCAGGTCGGTACCGGTGGGGGAGGAGGGGGGAGGAGGCCCCCCCGAAACCCAACGTCAGTGGAATGGTTTGGGTTGGAAGGGACCTCAAAGCCCATCCAGCTCCACCCCGTGCCCTGGGCAGGGACACCTCCCACTAGATCAGGGGCTCCAAGGCTCATCCAACCAGGCCTTAAACACCTCCAGGGATGGGGCAGCCTGTGCCAGGGCCTCACTACTCTCGCAGGAAAACATTTCTTCCTAAGACTTCATCTTCCCTCTTTCCCTGAAACCTGTCCTATCCCTGCACCCCCTGACAGAGCCCCTCGCCAGCTTTCCTGGGGGGAACTGAGAGGCTGCTGCAAAGTCCCCGTGGAGCTTTCTCTTTTTCCAGGCTGAAGGCTGTAGCATTCTCTTCTTCCTTCTGCTTTCCACTTCACTAAGAGGGGAGAGACTCATGCATGTTTCTTCAGCAGGAAACCACAGCAACAAAGCTTCGCCGCACTTCCAGTTCTTCTTAGCTTTGGTTTTCCCCTTCTCACTGTGATTCACAGCGGGGAGACCTTTGCTCTCCGATAGATCCTGCCTCCAGGTGATTTGTTGGCTGCATCTCGCAGCTCGGCTGTGTGTACGGGCATCACACCTTGGAAAGTCCTTGAGATGTTCTTCATGTGCCCTTTGCCACCGTTTTCTGTCTCGGGGAGGATTGTCGGTGCAGGGAGAGCACGGCTCCTCCTGCTGGTGCTCCAGCTAACTCACTGACCCTAAACTAGCTCAGGTCTCTTATTTTTGCCCCATTCGCAGGCCCCCCAGCTTGCTGGGTTCAGCCAGTGATGGCATCAGAGGACTTTTTGCAGGGCTGGACTGGAGCTACTTTCCCCCTTGTGGTCCATGCCTGTGACTCTCAACCATGGGTTCTTCTCTGAGCCTTCTCTGGCTGTGGGAAGGTGAGGGCAGTGTCTTCACGGTGCTGAAGTTCATGACCACAGGAGACCAAGAACAGAGTGACCCTCTGTCAGGCTGATGCTGCTCCACATTGCTCCTTCTGCCCCTTTTCTCCTGGATCAGGTGTTGGGGTTGGTGAGGCTGGCATCACACCAGGATGGTGCGAGGCTCTTGAGGCCAGTAGCTAGGCAAAACGGGTGAGGAGGAACATCTGTTGACCATCACAAAACATTTAGATGGATTTTTCCATCATTTCCTGTGTCCAGGGGAAATGTGGGATCATGGGGGCTGGTGAGGAGGCCCAGAGGCAGCTGGCAGCTCTCTTGCTCTGTGTTTGTAGCATAGGTTCCCTCACAAGAAACCATCAATTTACATTTTTCCTGTAGCATTCTGTATGAGCTTGTTTGTAAGAGGTTTTTATTCTAAAAGCAATCATTTTGGACACGCTGAATGTGATAGTTTGGTTTCTGTCGTCTAAAGCCTGCTAAAGTGGAAGAAGGCTCAGAGCAAAGAGCTGCTAGGAACCATAAAGCTGCAAGTTTCCTTTTGGGAAAGGACTTATGAATCCTCAGCATTTCATGACAATAATCAGTAAAAAGTATGCAGTGGTTTGTTTCACTTGAATAGGTGACATGTAGTGTCCTAGAGCAGAGTGGATCCTGGGACTGGGCTATTTGTATCCAGATATGACTTCCCCAAATACCAAATCTGATGTTGGCACTCACAGCTATTCCTCCTCCATCACGCTTCCAGCAGCCTCTGGGTAATGCTTCCAGCCATGTCCCCGTCCAGTTTGTGTCATTTCCCAAGAGATCTGATCCTTAATAACTTGCTCTCATCCTTTAATGGGGCTCTGGCTGGGTTGTGCGTGTAGAACCTGCAACTTTTGGGAGAATGGCCATAGTATCTTGTAATTGCAGCCACGTCGTGCTCTGAGCACGTGCACATTGGTTTGTGGAGCCTAGAAGCTGTGTGAGAACCTGAACAGGTCCCCAGTCCAGCTATGTGCAAATGCTAAGTAACATCTGGAAGATGTTTCCCTCAGGGTGGACTGTTGCTAAGTGCTCTGAGATCACACTTGGCATTGCCTCTGCCTCGTGCTGATTGTTTCCATTGTTCCTTTCTGTAGGAGCTGAGAGATCTGGCATCCAAACACCCAAACCTGGTTCTGGTGAAGCTGGGTAGGTGTGTCTTCCCCCTGAACCGGTAAATTTGTGACTGCCAGCCACACTTGCCCTGTTTCTCCTTCCTTCCCTCCCTTACTGCCTTCAGGTTCTACATGGGGATCCAGTTCTTCAGAGCTGCTTCAAGTCCTACTGCTAAAATCCCAGCTTCTCAAAACATATCTTGGCCCCAATGCTCCACTCCCTGCAGCCTTCTTGCCCCACAGCTGCAGGACTGGTTGTTTCCCAAGACCCATCCTGGGCACCATCCAGTTGCCCCAGCCAAGTGGCCATTGCCGTGCCATGCAGCTGAACAGCCCCTTCCTGAGTCCAGGCGAGACAGGGAGAGCTTCAGGGAGAGAGTAGTTCCTGTGGGAATGCTGTAGGGGACAGAAGCTGTAGGAGCTTGCAGAGCCATCCTGCAACATGTCCCAGCAGAGCCCTTGTGGGAACCATCTCCCTTGGGGCTGCCCTGGGCTCTCGGCCGCTTCCACAGGGATGGACTTGGTCCACTGAGAGGAGGCGTGGGAGTCACGGCAGCCCTTTGCCACCTCGGAGAGTGACTTTGTCCCAGGGCAGCTGCCCCAGCGTGCTGCCGCTGCTGGTAGAGGGACACCCTGCGCACAGTGGAGGTGGTGGCTCTGGGATGCTCTGAGCTGGTTGCACAGCACCATCTGGTGGAAAACCACAGCCCGGGATGCAGAGCTGCTCCTCAGCATCCTCCCTCTCCTTCCCACCCCCCTCAAGTGGACATCATGGCTCTCAAACCCTGTTCTCTTGCACTGCAGATGTTGCAGATCCCTCAGCTATTACTGATGCAGCGAAGATTGTGGAGGGGAAGCTGAATGGCACAGGCTTGAACCTGCTAATCAACAACGCCGGCATCTACAACCCAACGGCATCACTGGAGACAACGGATGCTGAAGAGATGATAAAGGCCTACAAGACCAATGCGGTGGGGCCAATGCTGATGGCCCAGGTATGGCTGAAACTCATCATGGGGGGGGGAATTTAGCTCAGCTTGAGGGTAGCCTGGGCTGTCCATGGTCACAAAGGAGATCTTGAAGGGCTTTGCCAAGTTTCCTAGGGCTGTAGGAGGGAGGGGGCAGTGCTAAGGCTGTGCTCGCACCCCTCTACATGGTACAGGGAAAACTGGAAATAAGCAAGACCACTGCAGCAAAGCACTTGGGCTTTCTTGGCTTCGTGCTGTTCCTCCTCATTCTCCCTATTGTATCCAGGTTGGGTTGAGTCACGGGTGTCTCGCAAGGTTCCTTCTCCCCAGGCTTTCCTGCCTCTGTTGAAGAAGGCTGCCCGGGAGAGCACAGAAAAGGGGCTGAGCTGCAGCAAGGCAGCCGTCATCAACATCTCCACTGTCATGGGATCCATTGAGAGAACTGCCGAGTCCTTCTGCAAGCCTGTCATCCCCTACCGCTGCAGCAAGGTATGGAGACCAGAGACCTGCCCATGCTTCTGAGCTCGGTGGGAGCTGGATCTGCCCTTTGTCAGGTCTGATCTCAGGGCCAGCACCTGAGATTGTGAGATGGAAGGACTTACCCGTGCTGGTCACTGCCTGAGCTCCCTGGGCATCTCCATTCCCAGCTGCTGCCCACCTATGAGACACATGCACTGTTTTTTGAAGACCCAGCATTGCTTTTTCTCCCTTGCCATAAGGCAGTGATGGGAGGGCAGTCTACCTCATGGAGCTTCCTACTGCCTGTGGCTGATGCTTCCTTCCTCCTCCAGGCTGCTCTCAACATGCTCACCAAGTGCCAATCTCTCACCTATGGGGAAGACGGGATCCTCTGCGTGGCACTTCACCCTGGGTGGGTGAAAACCGACATGGGCAGCCAGGAGGTGGGTTTTGGCTGAGGGTGGACCTATGGTGTGACCCAACCTACAAACTTCCATTGGCAGGGGACGTGCCTCGGGTGGCTGGGTTGGCTCTCAGGAGGAGGGATCTGTGTGAGAAAGAGTTTCCTCGCAGGCTGCAAGTTGCCTGTATCTGTGCTGGGCGAGTGTAGAAAATGTACATGCTGCCCAGAAAATAGCATAAGTGCCTGTTCATGGTGAGCAGGAGGCCTGTTCAGGGGGTAAAAATGCTTTGGGCAGCCTGAAAATGTGCAGAGAGCCTGAATCCAACAGAACAAGGAGAAGAGCAGCACCATTCCATCCTGCGCCCCCTTCCTGGAATAGCTACAGGTCCATGAGGTCTCCACTCATCTTTCAGGATCCCTGTTTTGGGGTGGGAGTGGAGCTGGAGCTTTGAGAAGGCTGCATGTAGCATCCTACTTCCAGCAGGGATCGTTCTATTGGTATAATTCCTGTAGCTGGATTCCCAACCCAAGCCACCTCCATCCAAACCATCACTGAGCATCAGATACACAAACATCCTCCCATGTAGAAGCCCCATCCCACCTGCTGTGGCTCTCTGTTCAGTCTGGGTGGAAGAAGCCTTGCTGCTGATGTGCACAAGCTGAGCAGGTGCTGAGGGATGGCCAGGAACACCCACGGGGTCTCAGTCCTGCTCCTTACTTGTGTCCATTGCAGGCTGACCTGACAGTGGACACAAGCGTGCGGGGGCTGCTGTCTGTACTGGCGACCCTCTCAGAGAAACATGGTGGGACTCTGCTCAACTGGGAAGGCAAAGCTATTCCATGGTGACTGCTCCTTGTCCTTGCAAGGAACCTCACAGCTCCAGGGGACTCTGGGTGCCGTGGAGCACCAGAATGCTCAGCCCTTTGTGGTCTGCAAGGGACCTATTTGGGATTCCACCACTGGGTGTGCCACGCAGCCTGTGATCCCTGCCTTCTCATTGCTAATAAATAAAGTCAATTAGTACCTGTGCCTTTACCCAGCTGTGGTGCCTGCACTGAGACAGACTCTGCCCTGGCCCAGAGCTGGCCATGGTGAAAAATAACCTGGCATTATAGCAGTCTGTCTGCCTTGCCCTTGGCTGCTCTGAGCCGAAGGAAGGTCCCAGGGAGCATCCAAGCAGCCCAAAGCCCTGCTGACCTCCCTGGCCACTGAATGTGCACAGCTCTGCCTGGTCTCTGCTGTGCTTCCACCCAAAGAACCTCTAGGCTTCTGTGTGGATCAAGTAGCCCTCGGCTGTGTAAATTTTCCCAGTAGGTGGTAACCCTTTATGTGAAAATTTTTTTCCTGATGTCCAGCCTGAACCTCCCCTGGTGGAGTTTGAGGCCATTCCCTCTCATCCTGTCCCCTGTCACTTGGGAGAAGAGCCCAGCACCCTCCTCTCCTCTCCTTGAGCTGCTGCAACTGGGAATCACCCTTGATGAGGGCTTTGCCATCACAAGTGAGGCCAGCTGGAGCCCATCCTTCCCCAAGGGCAAGCCTCATCACAGGGAACACAGACGTGCTGGGGCTGAATGCTAAGGACTGTGCCAGCCCTAGTAACTTGAAAGTCAGGGATATCTGAACACCTTAGGGAGCTCCAGGGCAGGCATTTCTCAAGGAGCCTTGGTGAGGGGCCAGATGGGCAGGTCTCCCTGCTCAGATGCTTGCCAAGTGCTTTTCCTTTGCATAAGTTCCGGGTGTTTGCGCTCACAACTGATTATCTCCCCATTTCCTCTCCTGCCTGATGTTTCCTGCTTCCCTCACTCCCTTTTATCAGCTCTGCCCTTTGTGTCAGGCTTATCTCCTGGTCCTGGGCAGTGTCAGACCTCCGGGTCCCCTCTGCCGGCAGCAACACACAGGCTGTGTCCTTTCACCAGGCTGCAGCAAGTGTTCCAGGAGACACTTGAAATACCAGCTCCACCTGGGAAACTAGCAGCTCCTTGGGAGCACGGGCAGGCTGGGACAGAGCAAGGATGATTTAGGATCCATGTGCTTTTAGCAGCTGATCGATCTCTATTCTGAAGCTGAGGGAGAGGTGCCAAGTGAACCAGCACGTTGCGGCAGGAGGGTCTGGACAACCGCTTGGGGACCCTTTCCACAGGGGCTGCATAGGGGTGCAGGAAGACATCTAGGGGCAATGGATGAGGAGGAGTCACCCAGAGCAGCTCAGGCAGCCTCCACCAGCCTCTGCAGAGACATAGTAGAAGCTCTCTAGGCTCCAAGGATTGACTTCAGTGGTGGGAAAGGCCCATATTTTTCAGGGTCTTCCCCAGATGCTTTCTTTCACCCCCACAGCCACTGGCAAAGGCTTGTGGCACCAGGAGCCGGGGTCAGGACAGGAGTGGGGAGGACATGGGGAATCTTGGCAGGACTTGCCAGGATCAGGGCAAGACCCATTTTGAGAGGCAACCTCCCATGCCCAAGGCAGGCAGAGAGCAGCAGGGAAAGCCCCCAAGAAAGGCAAAGCCTGTTCCAGGAGGAGGGTGTCAGAAGACTGGGAACAGAAAAGGGCTGTTCCTCCAGCACAGATGTGACTGTGGAGGTGGAGCAGCAGGCAAGAGGCAGGTCACAAGCAGCTAGCACGCGAGGAAACGCTGGGACACCAGCGGAAGGATGGCCAGTGGAGCCAGGGCAGTCGGCTGCAGCAGCTCCAGGTGCAGCACAACTTTGCTGGCTGGGAAACGACCAGGAGCAGAGACAACCAGAACTGCAGAAACTTCAGCCGGGACCTGGAGATCTGCTTGGCAGGAGTCTTCTTTCAGCCAAAACAGCCCTTCGCTCTGTCAAGGTATGGGTGATACCTATAGCGTGGAGGAGCAGGACAGCGGGATGGACAGAGCCCCGATTGCCGTTCGCAGAGCCAGCAGTGGTGGGGTAGACTGATGCTGGATCACCTGGGGACCTGCAGCTCTCTGGGGTTACAACCATGGGAGGGTGCTGGGGCCCAGGGCAGCTGTCACAGAACCGGGACCCAGCCTGGGTGCATGAGAAATGTGGCTCAGGAGGAAGAACGTCGCACTCCCTGCAGCCTGAGAGCTGCCAAGGGAACCAAGTGGGGCCAGTAGATAATGTGCTGAGGCTTCCTCCAGCACTGTCGCAGCTGCGGGCCGGGGTTGCTCCATCCCTATCTGGCCCTGCAGCGCCCTGTGCATCCCTTCTCTCTCACTGTATTATTGTTAGTGGGGAGGAAGCAGCTGCCGAGTCCCACCTCAGGCTCTTAACCCACTGCTGCCTGGCCTGCCTCTTTCTGTTCCTGTCAGCCAGAGCCGGGAAGGCTCTAGAGCTGCCCTGGAAGGGCTGTTTTCTTTGGTACCAGGAGCTTGCTGCGGGTGTTCCCTCCTTGGGGATGAGCAGCTCCACCAGCAGGTCTTCCAAAAGCCATGTTGTCTCCTATGGGTCTCCAACAGCCACCCTTGCTGAGGGTGAGCACTGGCATTGTCATCTGTCAGTATGATGAAAAGGTCTTGAAGGCTTTAGGTACTGATGATTACCTCTTTGCTCCCTCTTCCCCTTTTTAGCTGGTTGGATCCTGCCTTGTGCTTCCTTGGGAAGCCTCTCCCATGTGCAGAGGAGGTACCACGGAGGTGGCAGCTTAACACAGATTTAACCCAACTACCTAATAAATGGTTCGGAGGAAATACAGCTCATCCAGTTCCAACCCCCTGCTATGGGTAGGGATGCCTCCCACTGAATCCGGTTGCTCAAAGACTCACCCAGCCTGGCCTTGAACACCTCCAAGGATGGGGCAGCCACGACTTCTTAGGGCAGCCGGTGCCAGAGCCTCACCTCCCCCACAGGAACACATTTCTTCCTAATAACTAATCTAAATCTCCCCTCCTTCAGCAGAAAACCATTTCCCCTCATCCTATCCCTGCACTCGCTGATAAAGAGCCCCTCCCTAGCTTTCCCGTAGGCTTCCTTTAAGTACTAGAAGGCTGCTGTAAGGTCTCCCTGCAGCTTTCTCCAGGCTGAACAACCCAAATTCTCTCAGCCTGCCCTTGTGTGGGAGCTGGTCCAGCCCTCAGATCATCTTTGTGGCCTCATCTGGACTTGCTCCAACAGATCCCTGCCCTTCCTGTGCTGAGGACTTCAGAACTGAGCACAGGACTCCAGGTGGGGTCTCATGTGAACAGAGTAGAGGAGCAGAATCCCCACTCTTGACCTGACGGTCACATTTCTTTTGATGCAACCCAGGATACATTTGGTTTTCTGGGCTGCAAGTGCACAATGCCACCAAGTCCTTCTCTTCAGGGCTGCTCTCAGTCCATCTTCTCCAAACTCTCTTCACCAGATTTGTTTGACAAGCCAAGGATTAATTGAACCCCAAGGTCTCTAGAGGTGCTACTTGCTGCTTTCTGGGTAAGTGGAAATCAGATGGACAACTCAGCAGAGTTGTCCAGTTCATCTTCTTGTGCAACTGAACTCTGCCAAACTGTCCCCCTGTTCTTGTCTGGCAGGGAGGAGATCTTAGTATCCTGTCAGCACAGGCTGGGGCTGTGTCCTCCCATCGCTGGCCACCGTGGGACACCCTTCCTGAACACCGGTGTCCATGCAGGAGCAGAGGTAGGTCACCAAGATGCTAAGCCTGCTGGGGTGCTCTTCTGCAAATACATCGCTTATGTTGACATGGCCATCGTATGCCCTGGTGCCCCACGTGCATCCCTAGCACCAACCAGCAGTTTGCCTGGGGCCCTGGCACAGCCACACACGTCCCTGTGGGACTTGGGCAAGCCATGCTGTCACTTGAACTCAGGACAGGTGTTGCAGAGAGGTGCTCACTCTTCCTCCCAGTGCTGGGCTTCTGCCCGTGCCTTTGCTTCCAGCAGTACCTGCAAAAGGGGTGACACTGCCAGAGCAAGTCCTTGGCCATGGGACCTGATTCTGCTTTGGAGCTTCCTGCTGGCAGGTTTGGTGCAGACTGACCTCTCCCTGGATTTCCAGCTGTTGCACCCAGAGCTGGCACCGCGCTGAGCTGCTGGTGTGCCTGTCCGGGGGTGTAAGCATGCATGGGGGCCATGGGGATGGGGTGAAGCTGCCCAGCATATGCCATGGGCTGGGGCAGCCTTCCTGCCACTTTCAGGCCCAGCCCTGAAGCAGGATGGGGCTCACTGGAGGGGTCATCCCACTGCACTTCCCTCACTGGATCCCTTGATCCCTAGCACGTCACCACCCAAACGTGCTAACCTAGCCGGAGGCACAGGGGCTTCAGGAATGTCCCTGGAGACCAGCAGGTACCATTCCATCCTCCCTAGCCTCATGGTTTGTGTCCCAGCCTTTGACGGGAATGCAAAGTCTCATGGCCTGGATGCCCACTTGGCTGTCAGCCCTGATCCCCTGGAGCTTCCCTCCCCATCTCGTTGGCTCCTGAGCTCCAACGATGGCAAGACCACAGATCCGACCTGATTATGCTGAGCTCTCCCTGGTGTCCCTCTCCTTGGAGCCAGGGAAGTGATGCTGGGGAGGAACTTGGCTCCTCTTGTTTGTTATTACAGGATAAAGTTACCCTTTAAAGCAGAGCCAGTGCTGTCAGGGCGCATACCATGCAGGAACATCGCTCCTTCCCAACGGCTCCAACGCACTTCTTGTTTTTGTGCTCGCACAGAGCCAGCCCACTCCCAGCCCTGGGCACAGTGGGGGGATGCAGATGAGGGATCCAAAAAGAAGCCTTGAGGCTGTTTTCCCACTCTGGGAAAACTGGAAGCAAAGGCAAAAAGGTCTCTCTCTCTTTCCTGGCTCTCTGATACGTGGGGAAGAAGGAGCAGGAAGCAAAGGCTGGTAGCAGTCAATGGGCAGCGGGACGAGGATGAGTCTAGGGGTGTCTGTGGTCCTCACGGAGAAGGGTCAAGGATGCTTCCCTCGCTGTGGGGATCTTCTCAAGAGGACAGATGAGGGGTTCCCATCAGGGAAGCTGTGCACGGGCATGGTGGTGGCATTCCCTTGGCACCCAACTTGCCACCCCACCAGTCCAGTGCCAGGTGGGTGGGCAGTGTGAGCTCCTGGGATGGTACCGCTCTGTCCTCAGTGTTTCCAAATTCAGGGGACCTCTCTGCTATGAGCTGGCACCCTAGGAGACACTCCAGAATCCCAAGGCTTTGCTGATGCGGGGGTTCCTCAGCATCACTCTGGCCATCCCACCTTCCCCAGACCCTCTAGAAGGGGCTGGGGGTTTTCAGAGCTTGTTCCCCCCACCCTGTGCTCAGCCATGACGCGTCCATGGGGTGGAGGGGAAGGAAGCTGGCCGGGTGGAGCTGAGCCAGGGAAAGCTTCCTGGCAGTGAGTTCCAGCCTCCAGCACCTTCTGTGCCGCTGCAAACGGCTTGGAGCGGGATGGAGAGCAGTGATACGCAAGCCCCTTCCAGCCATTCCCAGCTTTGTGCCAATGGGGAGGCAGATGCTGGTTGGTGACGCAGCACCAGGGCTCTGCCCTGCAGGGTGTCAAAGGGAAGCCTGACTCATCCCTGGCCTGAGAATATAAGGCTTGCACATGTAAACAGAGCTGGCCCTGGCGCGCCAGGGCATGTGACAGATAAAGGAGAGACCAGCTGGAGCCATGGCCCGCAGCTGGTGGCAGCCACACATGTGCTGGAGGCATGTGAGAGGGGGCTTGGCCTGGGGAGATACAGGGTCCACGTCCTGAGTCTCAGGGGAGCATCGGTTGGGTGGGAAGGATGCGGCAGGATCTGTGCTATCCATATGTCCCCCCTGTGCTGCCTCTGCCCCACTGGTGGCTTTTAGGAGGAAGTTTTATCCCCCAGTCTACCTATTTGGCTGGCAGAGCTTTCCTCCAAGAACATCCCTTCACAGGGATGGAGTGACTCTGGAAGTGCCAGGCTGAGGAGCAGAGGCTCGCTGGGTGCCTGTTCCCGTCCCAGTAATAGGGATCACTCAAAATCTGCTGGTTGTCTAACGTGCTCTCCAGCATGTGATTTCCTCTTGGGTTTATGTATGCTTTGCTGCAGGACATGGGCTGGGAGAACTGCAGGCCAGCGGGGACAGGAGATGATTACAGTCATTTCCTATCCTTGCTTACCCCGCACAGCCGGTTTCATTTCCTTAATCCCCATCCCAGCATTTTCTTTGTTGTTATCTTTGGAGTGGAGGGATCTTTTGCTGAAGGCTGGTGCTTGCTGCAGGGAGCGCTTTCGTGCTCTGGGAGCCTGATGTGGATGCTCCCTAGCTGCACCGCACGGAGCTGCTCTGGGGTGCAGTGGGTGCTGCCTCCAAAGGGATGGGGACCTCGGTGGTGCTTGGGGCCACCATGGAGCAGATCAGGGTACACATGGGGAGGACTGCATTTGCAAACTCAGCCCTGCCAAAACACCAAATTGCTTTTTTCCTCTTGCATCCAGCACCAGCATGCCTGGCCTGGGCCAGTTTTGGGGCAGTTTTTTCTGATGGGTTGAGCTTTACCTGGTGTGATGCTGAATCCTCCAACGTTGCCAGCCTTCCCACCACTGGCTGCATCTACGGGGCAAGGCTGGTTGCTGGGCTTGTTCGTGGCCTCAGCTTTCCTGCTCCTTGTGGGATGGTCGCCGAGGGGCCGAAGGGAGCTTGTGAATCATGAATACTTTTGGAGTGATTCCTCCAGGATGTGCATGAGATCGTTCCTACTGTGCTGAGATAGGGACAGCTGCCTGGTTGCAGGGGGTGATGTGGTCCCAGGGGGGACAGTTGGTCTCCTCAGCTGAGCTGGGGCTGGGATTGGACATGCTGCCTGCCACACTCATGGGATGGAGAAGGAAATTAGGACGCAGGACATCTGGCTGGTGGCCAGAGAACTGGGACTAGCCCATAGTGTCCTTTTGGGGCTCTGTGCTCTCCTTGGACCATGCTGGAGACATCTGATGCAGTCATAATCTGGATGTTCTGACTAGGCTTGGGTGTGAGGTTGCCAGCCAGAGAGTCTGAGTGAGTTGACCCAGTGCTGGCCAACACCAAGCAGGTTTGTGGCTGCTCTGGGGATGTCCTCGCCTCCCTTCTCCCAACCCCTCAGGCAGGCAAAGTGTCAACATAGGCAGCTCTGCCCCACGGAGAGGGACGGGCTGGGTCAGCGCTGAGCCCCAGACTGCTGCTGCTGTGCTCTGGCCCCAAGCGTGTTGCGGAGGGTTTTCCAGCGTTGCTCAGCAGAACTGCTGGCACAGCCTTGCCCCAGTGCTGGCTAATTCCCCAGTTCCACGGCATGGCTGAGGCTCCAGTGAGTCAGCTGGAGCAGCGGCTTGCATTGCTCTCACTGTACCAGCACCTCCTTGGCTCCCTTAGCTCTCTCCCAGGTTGTTTTCCCCCAAAACACACCCAGAGGGATGGGTAGCCCAGGATGCCAAGATGCTCAGTTCTGAGCCTGTGGCAAGGATGGTGGCAGGCTCTGCCAAACCAAGGCACCTTGGCTGCTGTTGGGGCTGATGGCTGAGCTCTGCGTGTGCTCAGCACGTGTGGCCATCCTGGTGTAAGGTCTAGGAGGCTTGAAGCTCTGACCTGCACCTCCCGCCTTGCTCCAATGCTGAGCAGGAATGCTGAGCATGCAGCAGCTCCAGGGCAGCTGTGGAGGGAGGCAGGACTGGAGCCAAGAGCTGGCCTCCTTCCCTCTGGAGAGAGGGGAGAGGAAGACGTGGCTCCAGGCCCAACCTGCAGTGAGAAGAGCAGTTTGGGCAGAGATCCATGGCATGGGGCTCGGCCGATGGCTCAGACCTTTCTCTGCGTGGCAGCAGGCAGATGCAGGCAACTGGCACAGCTGAAGCTGCCAGGGAGAGGAGAATTTGCTGATGGTGGTCCTGGCACACCAGGCTCTGGCAAGTTGTGATCCTGTCCTGTGAGGAGCTGGGTGATGCTGGCTGGTGCTCACACAGGATGCTCTTGCTCTCAGGAACTGCTGCCTGCGCTAGCACCCATCCTCCCAGTGTGGGCAGGGAGTGCCAGGAAGCCTCCTCCTATGGCCAGAATCCAGGGATATTCGCATCCATCCTGCAAAGGTTAAACCCTGCCTGCTAGTGGGCATCATCCCTCCTTAAAAAAATCTCTCATTTTTTGGGGGGAGCAGGGAGGCAGGGGGTTACTCTGGATTCTTGGGTGCTGAGCCTGCCCTTGCTTTTGTTCACAAAACTGGTCTGTGCCGAGCAAGCTCCCAGTGACCTAGAATAGCCCGTGTACTGCGCCAGCCTGAGCCTTGGCAGAGGGAGTGTTGAGCTCACCGTGCCCGGTCTGGCAGAACAGGCAGGGCTGCAGCAGAGGGGAGGAGAACTGCTAGCAGTGCTGCTGGGCCCAGCCTCGCTGCAGTCCCTTTGCCTGATGTCTGCAGGGTGATACAGCTGCTCCCCATCCCAGCAGTGGCCGAGAATGGTGGTTTTCCCTGCAACAATTATGCTTAGGTAAGCAAAAGTAAGGTCAGTCCACCTCCAGGCACCCCAGATCTTTACCAAGAGGGATTCATCCCCCTCACTTGGTCTATGAATGATGCTGGATTGAGTGGTCAACCAGCTGGTTTGATGGATCCATATGTCCTCCTTGCCTGTTTGTGTTGGCCTTTGGGTTTAGCTGTTCCCTGGCACTGGTGAGGCCACTCCTCAAATCCTGCGTTCAGTTCTGGGCCCCTCACCATAAGGAGGATGTTGAGGCTCTAGAGTGAGTCCAGAGAAGAGCAACGAAGCTGGAGAACAAGTCTACAGGGAGCGACTGAGGAAGCTGGGGTTGTTTAGCCTATAGAAGAGGAGGCTGAGGGGAGACCTCATTGCTCTCTCCAACTCCCTGAAAGGAGGTTGTGGAGAGAACTGGGCTCTTCTCCCAAGTGACAGGGGACAGGACAAGAGGGAATGGCCTCAAGCTCCACCAGGGGAGGCTCAGGCTGAACATTAGGAAAATTTTTTCACGGCAAGGGTCATTGGGCACTGGCACAGGCTGCCCAGGGAGGTGGTTGCGTCACCTTCCCTGGAGGTGTTTAAGGAAGGGGTGGACGGGGTGCTGAGGGACATGGTTTAGTGACTGATGGGAATCGTTGGACTCGATGATCCAATGGGTCTTTTCCAACCTGGTAATTCTATGATTCTATGATTCCCTGCTAGCCATGAGACACAGTGTCTTCTTTCCAATCTTAGCAGAACTCTTTCCCTGTAACCAGGCCAGCCTGGAGGGACAGGCTGGGAGCTGAGCTGCCCCAGTTCTCACTGAGCATCCTTGGCAGCAGAATCTCTGCTCCTTGGTGCAGCCCCAGGAGAGCGGCAGTGGTGCAATGATTTCCTTGTCACCAATATTGCCCTACTCAACGGAGCTCTGAGACGTAGCAATGGTCTAATTAGTGCTTTTGCATCGCAGGGCTGGCTGGAACGCTGCATTGTCTCATTGAGGATGTCTCACCAGGGCCGCAAAGGCATCGGTCCCATTTAAATCTGGGTCAATTTAATATGATGTAGGGCAGATAGGAGAAAAATGGGATTGGGAGAAAGGAGAGGAGCAGGGCACATCTGCAGCAGCTGTGGTGCTGGGGAAGTGTTGCTTCCACCCTCCCCTCTACCTAGAGCTCCAGGGATGCTCAGAGATGTTGAGGTTCAGGAGCTGGACAAGCAGGGCAGGGTCTGATCCAGGATGCTCTGTGAGGAAGTCAGCACCATGGAACTGCAACATCCATCAGAGTGCCAGCCTACATGGGCACCAGGGCCACCCGTCCCATAGCTGGGGCATGTGGAGCTCTCCTCTGCTCCTTCCCTGTGGAGGCTGGAGGCCTGTGGAAATGGGGAATGCGGATCCGTTCCTAGGTTTTGCTCTCCTAGGGTGGACCTGCTGTTTGGCAGAGGTCTTGTATTCCACAACTGGGGTCAGGCAGCGATGGGGCACCGAGTACCACAGAGCTAGGTGCAAGGATGCCTCTGCCACCAACTGAGTGCGCAGCCTTCCTCATGTCACTGCCTAGAGACACTATCTCTGCTTTCAGAGGGCTGTGCAGACTGCTCAGAGTCTCTCAAGGAGAGATGATGCCTGGGGATGGGGGCTGCCATGGACTTTGGTGTGTGTGGGGCATGTGTGTGGGCTGGGATCTGGGATGGGGGTGCAGACAGGGGATGGTGCTAGGGCGCAGGCTGGGACTGGGACGAAGGCTGGGATGGGAGAGCAGACAGTGCTGGGATTGGGGTGCAGGCTGGAATCGAGACACAGGCAGTACTGTCCTGGGATTGGGGCGCAGGCTGGGATGAGGGAGCAGACAAGGCTGGGATTGGGGTGCAGGCAGGGCTGGGATCTGGAATGGGGGTACAGCCAGGGATGGTGCTGGGATGCAGGCTGGGACTGGGGGGTGGGCTGGTATTGGGGCACAGGCTCGGATCTGGGATGGGGGTACAGCCAGGGATGGTGCTGGGATGCAGGCTGGGACTGGGGGGTGGGCTGGTATTGGGGCACAGGCTCGGATCTGGGATGGGGGTACAGCCAGGGATGGTGCTGGGATGCAGGCTGGGACTGGGGGGTGGGCTGGTATTGGGGCACAGGCTCGGATCTGGGATGGGGGTACAGCCAGGGATGGTGCTGGGATGCAGGCGGGGATTGGGGTGTGGGCTGGGATTGGGGCACAGGCTGGGATCTGTGATGGGGATACGGACAGGGATGAGGTTGAGGTTCAGTCTGGGCTTGACGAGCAGACAGTGCTGGGATTGGGGTGTCGGCTGGGATCAGGGTGCAGGCAGCACTGGGATTTGGGGTCGGGGTGCGGGCAGGGCTGGGGTTGGGGTGCATGAAGAAGGGCGGGGATCGGGGAGCGGGCAGGGCTGGGCTGGGGGTGCAGGCAGGACTGGGATGGAACGGAATGGGATGGGTTGGGGGCGCGGGCAGCGCTGGGGTCGGGGCTGGGGACCCCCGGGCGGTGCCGCCGGCCGGCGTGCGGACAGGAGGACCCCGGGGTCCCGTCGCCGCCGCCATTGGCGCTGTCGGGGCCGCGGTTTCCTGCCGAAATCACATGTCTCCGCGTTTCCATGGAGAGAGCCGGGGTGGGCGCTGCCGAGAGCCCGGACGAACTCCCCGTCCATGGGAGTGGAACAAAGGGGATGCGCCCAGCCAGCCCCGCTCTCGCCCCGCGCCTCGCCCCTCGCCTCTCCCGGGACATGTGAGTTGTGCCCCCCCAGCCCCGGGACGGCACGGGACACCGGGGGCCGCCCCGGCCTCGGTGCTCGGTGGCAGCGGGGAGGGGGAAAAGAGGGGACCGGGGGTTGAGGAGGGGTGTCCGGGGACGGGGTGGGGTGGGGGGGCTCCGCGCCTCCGCCCCATCGCCCCGCAGCGCCCGGCGCCGCTCGCAGATGGAACGAGGAACCGCCCCGGCAGCGGGGAGAGCGCCCTGCCCGGCCCTGCCCGGCGGCCCTGGGCTCCTCTGCTCCCCAAGCCACTGTCCGGGGTCTCTGACCTCCCCCAGTCCGGGGTCTGTGAGCCCCTCTACCCACTCCAGCCCCTGCCCGGGGTCCCTGAGCCCCTCTGCCCCCTCCAGCCCCAGTCCGGGGTCTCTGAGCTCTCCCAGTCCGGGGGCCCTGAGCCCCTCTGCCCCCCCAGCCCCCTTAGCCCGGGGTCCCAGGGCTCCTCCCGCCGCTGTTTCGCTGCCGGGTTTGCTCCCCCGGGACACACCGGGCGGGGCTGGAGGGGTCGGAGGGCTCTGCCCGAGCCGTCGGGGCTGCAGCCGTGTCCCCCCCCGGGCTGGGCGCCCCTCGCTGGGTGCTGCCCCCTCCTCCCGGGCGACGAGGGAGGAATGCTCGGGGGAATTAATGAGACAGATCTCGCTTTGTTGCTGGCCCGATCCTCCTATCTCCCAGCCCTCCCCGGCCTGCCAAGAAGTGCTTGCGAAGGCCTCGCATCGTTAACTCTTTCCATGCCGCGCCTCCAGCCACCCCAGCGTGGGTTTTACCCTTGCCAGGTTCCCAGAGGAGATTACAGAAGGCAGGTCCCAGCCTTCTAATAAATCCTTCGTTGGCCAAGGACCTGTCTCCTGGCTGACGGCTGAGGAGCAGCCTGGCTGCGTCCCCCTGGGTAGGAGTGTAAGGCTGTGACAGCAGTGAACATGTTGTTTGGGGGTCCCCGATGCAGCCCTCTGAGCAGAGAGGAGCTGGTGTGTGAGCTGGTGCGGTCGTGGCCGAGTCCCCGTCGAGGGCATGACACGGTGGGGTTGGCCATGGCGATGCGAGAAGTGATGGGCAGGGATGAGGGATGCCAGGAGGGGCAGCTGGCGAGGTGGGGATTGGGGTTGCAGCTGGGGGATAACTGTTAATCTGCAGCGGGCGCAGTTCAGGGGCGTGTGGGGCATCTCTTCTCAAAGCCTGCCTGAGGCTCCTGGCCAGCGTTCCTGCTTTGTGCAGGAATTTGGAGCCTGGGTTGTTGCAGGGTGCCTGAGGTTGGCGTTATCTGGTGCCTGCTGCTGCCCCAAGAGGAGCTGGGCAGGGGCTGAGGAGCTGCACCAGAGGCTGAGGCTTGGCAGGCGCCTCGGAGCTCGTGCCATGGCTCTGACTTAAAGGACAGGACCTAGGAGACCCGTTGTGGGCAGGGAGCTGGCACTCAGGGTCCCCAGGGGATGGCAAAGGCAGGCCAAACCCTGCTTTTGCGTGGGTTGAAGCCATTGCTGGGCTGGGACGAGCTCCCTGCCTCATGCTTTGGGTTTATTTATAGGGCTGCCATTTATATCCCTTCTATTTCTGCTGCTGTATGGGGACGATGCGAGGAAGCGAGGGGGAAGGGCTTGAGTCTGCCATGGCCCCAGAGCTGGGATGCGGGGTCCTGGCCCCTTGGGCAGGGGATGCTGCCAGCGTTGGTGCCAGCCTGGCACAGGGCTGGTCCTTCTCCAGCCCTCGGGGCATCACCCCTGCAGGGAGAACCCTGCATATGATCTCTGGGTTGCCAGGATTTTTAAAATTCTTTTTCAGCTGGCTTTGTTGTTTTCTACAAAAAATAAACTCATAAGGGTCAACTGTAGCACTGTGGTGGGGGAGATTGCCTATACCTCTGGGACTGGGCTTTTTCAGACCAGGACTGGTCAGTCTCTGTGGTTCTTCAAGCCATCACGATGGGTCTTCTTGCCAGAATTGTCACCTCCTGCCTCCTCTGAGGTTTCTTCCATGGCCAGAAGCGTTTTGGTCCCTCAGCAAGCTGGTGCCTGCATGCCGACCCTCCCCTCCCAGCCTCCTTTAGCCAGCAGTGACTTCTGCCCCCTGAAGTTAGCCTGTCCCCTCTTGTGCCTGTGTTTCCCACTGCAGTGATGATCCCACATAGCCAAGGGCAAGCAGGTGGTTGGATGTCTGTGTCTGGGGAGCGCTTCTCCAGGTACTATCTGATATAGCTTCTTCATCACCTTGGCCTCTCAGGAATTGGTGCTGGTGCCAGCAGGGGAATGTGCTGTGGGGCTGGTAGCTGCAGCAGGGGCTGGGTGGGCACAGCCTTGGAACTGGTGGTCCCAGGGCCAGCAGGGAGCAGCCAGGGAACTGACCCAGCACTCAGAGCTGGCAGGATATGAAGTCTCTGGGATATCGGTCTTGCATCCCACAGAGGGCAGGGATGTGGCAGTGTCCTCTTGGAGTGTCAGGAGTTTTCTTCTCCCTGTGCACGGGCTGGCTGTGGCTACATGGCTGCCTGGGGAGGGGTTTGTGTGCATGTTCAGCTGTTGTGGTTAGAGTGAGGATGCTTGGGGCAGCTCCTCAAGCCTGGCAAGAGCTGAGTATGACAGGGACCTCCCCCCAGAATCATGCACTTAGGATGTTATACCCCCATCCCTGCTGCGTAGGAGGAACGGAAGCACCAAACCAGAGTGGTGAGCATCCAGGGAAGTCCCGTGAGCCAGGGGAGGTGACAACCCTGTGCCTGCTCCCCTGTTCCCAGCTGGCCAGGGATGGAGATTCCTTTAACTCAATTACCGCCCAGGCCCTGGCAGTGTTGGCGCAGCTCATGCCCTGCCTCTGCCCTCCCTTGGCAAGGTGTCCCTGGGCTGGCAAGCCCTACCGAGTGCTGTGTGGGGTTGCTGCAAGGCGCTCAGAGGTGTCTGATACCACGTGTCCACATCCTCCTCTGGCATCCATCCTCTGCCACCTTTTAAATGCACAACCCCACCCTCTGCCTGCTCCTGACTCTCCTGTCTCTCCATGGGCAATACCTCATTGCTCTCTACAACTATCTAAAAGGAACTTGTGGAGAGGAGGGTGCTGGGCTCTTCTCCCAAGTGACATGGGACAGGATGAGAAGGAATGGCCTCAAGCTCTGCCAGGGGAGGTTCAGGCTAAACACATTAGGAAAAAAAAATTCATGGCAAGGCTCATTGGGCACTGGAACAGGCTGCCCAGGGAGGTGGTTGCATCACCTTCCCTGGAGGTGTTTAAGGGACAAGTGGACGAGGTGCTGAGGGACATGGTTTAGTGATTGGTAGGAATGGTTGGACTTGAGGATCCAGTGAGTCTCTTTCAACCTGGTGATTCTATGATACCCATGACAGTGCTGAGACACAGGGCTTGTGTGCATGTCGGCTGCCCCACGGATATTTGTGGGGCTACAGGCAGGGCTACAGAGAGGCAGAGTCCCCTGAAAGGCACAGCCTGGCCATCACCCTGCTGGTAGGGAAGCCTGGACGTCCCTTTGCTGTGCCTGGCACTGGAGAACGCCTCTTCCCGGTGGCTCCCGGCAGCTTTAGTTTGGCTTTCTTATTAACCTTTAATGAGAACAAACGAGCTGGCATGGGCTGCTGCTGCGGGCGCGTTGCCTGGCCGTGTGCTGGGCACCAGCTCTGCGTGGCTGCCAGTGCGGCAGAGGCTTTGCAGAAGGCTGGTCAGCCCCGTCGTGGTGTCAGGAGCAATGATTTCCTTTGGGGAGAATCCACAAGAAGTGAAGAACTGGGCAGTGCCCCCCCCCACCCATGGCAGCCACTGAGTTGAGACAGCCCCACAGCTTCACCACAAGAAGGATGTTGAGGCTCTGGAGCGAGTCCAGAGAAGAGCAATGGAGCTGGTGAGGGGTCTGGAGAACAGGCCTTATGAGGAACGGCTGAAAGAGCTGGGNGAGGTGCTGAGGGATATGGCTTAGTGATTGATAGGAATGGTTGATGATCCAGTGGGTCTTTTCCAACCTAGTGATTCTATGATTCTGACCACCTCACTATCTAGGGAGCGGGTTACTGGTGTCCAGGAGCACCCCATCTTTGAGGATCATGGTTTCACCCCGATCTCTGCCCCAATGCTTTTCCTCCCAAACCTGGCCTGACCTCGCTCTAAAAGCAGCAGCAAACAGGAAAGGAGCCTGGGAGGGAGGCGTCTTTTCCTGCCTCGGTGACGTGATGGTGGCAGCCGCTCCCAGCCTGGATGAAGCTGGCTGCTCCAGCCTGCTTTGTCGGAGGTATCCCAGGACCTTTGCAGGGACCTGCGTGGATATGGCACTCGGCACCTTTCATGAGCCCTGAGAGGAAACCCTGGCTGAAGCCAGTCCCTCTGAGGTTCTGGAGACCCAGACAACAAGCTAGGGACACCTGAGCAAGGAAACTCTTTTCCTAGCGGTGCTGAGTGCCACAGCATTCCCTATGGCACTGCCTGTCGTTCAGCCACGGGAAGCCCACAGCAAAGCCATGGCAGTAGCCGTGTTGTATATGTGTGTGTGTGTGTGTGTATATATGTGTGTGTGTGTATATAGAGCAATGCAGAAGCAGGACTGCTGGGTCTGCTCCCTGCACTGACGTGAGCGCTGCTGCCTGCTCTGCCCACGGCTTTGTGCCCGGCACAGGCGACAGCCCTGCTTTTCCCCCTGCTTTAAAGCAACCCGGATTGGGGCTGGGGGGAGTTTGCACTGTGGCGGCCCCCTTCCCTCCACGTTTGCCTCAGTTTCCCTCAGGGAGGGAAGGATGGGGACTGAGCTGTATCATCCCTGCTGCTTGGACAGCCAGTGCTGGCAAGACCCCTTTCCTCCAAGGGAGGTGGGCATCCTTTTGTCCTCTGTCCCCCTGTCTCCAGGCCCTGAGTCACGGCTGGGGCTGTGGCGCTGGGCTGTGATGTCAGCCCTTGGGCAGGGGAAGCATGGGAGGAGACTGCTGCCCCAGGGAGAGACCTCCCGTCCCCGCACACAGGCAGGCGGACGGCATGAGAGAACAACAGCTGCCCGCACCGCTCAGTACGCTGACCCCAGCCCGAGGGGGACGTGCTGCCACAGCCTGCCATGAACGGCAAACCCAAAGGTACCTGCACCGGTGGCACTGGGGCTCTCAAGCTGTTTGAGGCTCCTGGGATGATGTGGCTGAGCTTGTTGAGGGGGGTTCTGTGTGAGTGGCTTCCCTGGGAGGAGAGCTTTCCCTGATAGGGGCACCTGCACACCTGCAACCTATGAGAAACACAGTTATCACCGTGGCGTACAGTGATGGGGTGTCGGGAGGGGGTGTCTGTGGCAGGATAGGACCTGCCGGCTGCCCAGCCTTACTGTCGCCTCTGCTAAGATCCAGGCTTCGCATGTCGGGGCAGGAGAGGGACCACGGCAGCCTCCCTGTTGCTCCCGGGCGATGCAGCTGTGATGCCACCGCAGCTTGGCTTTCCTGGGCAAATTGGTTTTCTCCCTCTTGTGCCCCTACATCTCTTCTGCAGTCATGATAATGAGGACAAGCAGACTGGCTCTGCATTGAGCATCACTACGGGCCCAGGGGACCTGGGCAGAGCAAGGGGTTCAAGGGATGCTCCTGCACACAGGGACCAAGTTGCCTGGGTAGGATTTTGGGGGGAAGGTACTGGTACTCAGCAGACTGTCCTGGAAATGAGGAGAGTGGGGTGAAGGTGGCTGTGGGGCCTTTGCAAGGTTACACCAGCCCCAGCAGGATCGTGCCAGAACCCTGTGTTCTGCTCAGCACCTCTGAGAGGGCTTATAGCTCACTGAGGAGCAGATCCAGTGCCCCTGGCCAGGCTGCAGTCCCATCCAACAGAGCATGGAGGTGAGCTGTGGCCCTCAGGCCTTCCAAGCTATGGGGATCCTGACTGGGTGCTCGGTCTGTGCCTTTGGTGGTGGGGTCCTACCTTCATTTGTACCACAGTAGTCTCAGGAATCATCGTGGAAAACACGGGCTTGAGCTCAGCCAGGTGCTGGGGAACCTCTCAGCCTCAGCAGTGACGTCCTCCCTGGGACCCAGTTTGGGGCTTGCAACCTCCTCTGGCTGCAGACCTGGAGACCATGGGATGGGTGGCGGGTGGAAGGCTGCAAGCCCCCACCAGGGAGCCTACTGAGAGTGTCTGCCTGCACTGTGCCCTGCCCTGCCCTTCCTCGGGGATACTCCACGGGGTAAATAAGCACTTCCTCCAATTCTTCCCATTCGCAGCTCCTTCCCTTTCCTGCACCGCTCGGCCCAAGGAGCCAGCCAGCCTCCGGATACTCCTGCTGAGGCCCCGTGGCCGCAGGGTTGAGAGCACCCAGCACCCAGCCAGCGCCCCGCCTCAGCACCTGGACTCCTGTCCCCAGCTTCTGTGGGGATGTGACCTTATTGCCGGGAGATTCTCTCCCGGGTGAGTCCCAGGGAGCTGGGGTGCCATTCACTGGCTCATCTGGCTCCCCAAAAGCCCCAGACCCCTCCTTGCCCAGCGTGGGGCAATGGGGCGTCCTGCCTGCCTGGAGAACAGATGAGGTTAGGGAAGAGGCGACTCCCAGACTCCCTGTGGCCAAGGCATTTTCCTTCCCAGATGCTTCCATCCTCTGTGCTGGGGAGGGCTGAGGGGTGACGGGAGGGAAGAGCTGTGGCAGGGCCGGAAGGGGCTGGCGGGGGGCTGTGGGACGTGCCTGGGTCAGGGCAGCAGGGACACAGCTGTGCAAACACGGCTGCAGTGGCTGGGCTGGAGGGAGCTGTGCCAACAGGCCGAGTTCGCAGGCTCCCGAGGCCATCCCTGATGTGCGCCCGAGGTGCTGGGGTTGGGGGTCACGCTGCTGGTTGTGGGGATCACAGCCCAGCCCTCCTGGAGAAACCCCTCGGGGGGCTGTGGGTGGTGCTGCCCGGGGCCAGGGGTGCTCAAAGGTGCCAAGGGCATCTTGGCTTGGATCAGAAACAGCGTGGCCAGCAGGTCCAGGGAGATTATTCTCCCTCTGGACTCGGCACTCGTGAGACTGCACCTCAAATCCTGGGTTCAGTTCTGGGCCCCTCACCACAAGAAGGATGTTGAGGCTCTGGAGCGAGTCCAGAGAACAACAAAGCTGGTGAAGGGGCTGGAGAACAGGCCTTATGAGGAACGGCTGAAAGAGCTGGGGGTGTTTAGCCTGGAGAAGAGGAGGCTGAGGGGAGACCTCATTGCTCTCTCCAACTACCTGAAAGGAGGTTGTGNGGTCTTTTCCAACCTGGTGATTCTATGATTCTGTGATTATGGGAAATGCTGGTCAGCACGGCCCCCAGCTCCCAGGACTGCAGAGTTGGGAATTTGGGGGGAGCCAGTCTGGGGTGTCTCCAACCAGGGCAGTGTTGATAAACCCGCTGGAGCGACCTGAGGCTGCTGTCTGAGTGTCGGAAACAGAAACCAGCTGGGACCAACCCAGCCGGTTGGACTGCCCCCTCCACCGCTCAGACCAGCATTCTTAGGATCCCAATCATCTCCAGAGCACTGGGTGTCAAGAGAGGAGCCAGTGGCCGGGCTGGATAGCCCCGGGCTGGGCTCCAGCACCCCCGCCACACTGCCCACCCAGCTGCTCCCACACTGGTGCCCGTGGGCAGTGCCGGCCAGGGGCGGACAGACGGACGGGCTTCCAGGATTGTGTTTCCTACGTGGGGAGGATTGCAGGCGGTCGGCGGCACAGGCACAGCAAGGTGAAAAGCTTGGTTTGGGAGGTGGCTTTATTAGCAGTGAAGACCTAATTATGGGCAGGGGGCTGGCAGGGACTGGACTATTGGGGCAGGATCTTTGGGGCAAGACCTCTGCATTTCCTTCTCTGGAGAGGGAAGGATGTGTCTGGGGCTCAGTCTATGGTGGGGACGTGAATATGCCGGAGCTCTGCCTCTGCACAAGCCTGGCATGGGGCTCACCACCCTGAATGAGATGTGGTGGCTGGCTACCCTTTCCAAGCATGCCCCGGGCTCTGCTTCCCACCAGGGCTGGCTGCGTTGCGGTACCAGGTACCTCTTATCTCGGTAATGTCAGGAATGCACCATGCGGGGGTTTTTTCCTCTGCTGTGAGCCAAGAGTGCCAGGAGCAGAGACCCTGCACCCTGCCTGGCTTCCTGTGTGTGCTGGCCTCCAGCATCCTTGAGGCTCCCTGTCACCGCTGTCACAGAGCAGGGGCACGGTGTCCCCTTCCTCAAAAGGGGTTTGAGGTACTAGCAGAGGAGTTGGGTTGCAGGGTGCCGGGCCTGGGGATACAGGGCTCCACGGCAGACGGCTTGTGCTGGCAGGACCTAGCAGTGCTTGGGGCTGGGTGCTGGGCTGGCTGGCAGCAAGAGCCTTCCCTTCTGCTGACCGAGGTCTGCACCCACCCTGCTAGTGCTCTGGTCTTGTGGTATGGCGCAGCGCAGAGGGTATTTGAGGGACCACTGGGTCCCTGGACTGGAGCACAAGGATGGGGTCCTGTCTGTGGCCACTGCTCATGGCACTGCTTCCCTTGGGTGTCTTGGAGCATGACCCAACGCCGCACAGGGAGCTCCTGAGGTGCTTGAGTGAGTGGCTGGGGACTGCTCTGACTCTCCCAGAGAGCTGTGCTGGATGCATTCCCAGCATCCTTCTCCCCTCTGACACCCCCAGCATCCTTCTCCTCTACAATGCTATCAGCATCCCTTTACCCTCTGACTCCTCAGCATCCTTCTCTCCCTGTTATACCCCCAGCATCCTTCACCCCTGCAACGGCCTCACATCCTTCTGTCTGGCACACCCAGCGTCCTTCTCCCCTCTGACTCCTTAGCATCATTCTCCCCCCAGTCTCTCGGTATCATTCTCCTCCTTGACTCCTCAGCATCCTCTCCTCGTTATGGCTCCAGCATCCTTTTCCCCTGTGACACCCTCGCATCCTTCTCTTCTCTGGCACCCTTCAAGCATCCATCTCTCCTCTAACTCCCCAGCATCCTTCTCCACAGTGCAGTCTTCCTTCTTAGAGCCCCCCGTGTCCCCAGGTGGCAATGTGGGCTGTAGAAGGATGAGCTGGCAGGGCCGTGTGTACCCCATAGGTGCTGTGACCTGCCCTGCTTGCGGAAAGCCCTATCATAGCGGTGGTGGGTGCTTTCCCTACAGAGGAGCTGCTCTAGCTCTGGTGCCATGGGTGTTGCTCGCTCAGTGGGGAGCAGATTAGAGTCCTGCAGAGGGTAATCTGCCCAGGCACTGCAGGTCAGCCAGGCTGACAGGGATTACAGCTCCTCCTAATGAGCTTAATTGGGACAGCATTGTCCTGGAAACTGGAGGGACTGGCACGGAGATAACAGCGACGCAGCAGGACCCACAGAGCGACTCCGCGGTCCTGGGCTGGCACCCAAGCACCGAGTGGGGACCACATGGACCTGCCCTGTCCAGGCTCAGCTGGCTTGGAGATTATTTGCTGTGGCTGCCTTTGGCTCTAAACTCTCCTAGCTCGTCCTGGGCACTGTGAATGCTTGGGCACCCACCCGGTGTGCGAGGATGCGGGGGCAGCATGGCTGCGGAGCACCGGGGTGATGCTCACCAGCAGCCCAGCAGGTGCGTGCCATGCGGGGCCCTTCAAGCTAGGCTTCCGTGCTCTCTTGTGCCAGGGGAAGGAGTGGGGATGGTGGAGAGGCAGTGGGACACCAGCAGTGCCTGTGGCCACGTGCTGTCCCTTGTGCTGCTGGGGCTGGGGGCTTGCTAGCTGGAGGAAAGGCAGAATAAGTCCCTTAAGGCATGGGGAGGTGGGTCTGGCCCTGTCTGCCAGTTGGAGAAGCTGTGCATCCCTCATGCCCTGCCTGGCCTTCCCTGGCATGACCTGTGACTGCCAGGCACGGGGTGGGCTCGTCCCCAGGAGCAGCTGGCTCTCCAAGCCCCAGGATGGCTCTGGGAGCTCTGAGGACCAAACTGGTGTCAGCAGTGGCTGGGATGAAGGGAAGCATCCAGCAACTTCTGCCCTGCTCCTGCAGCTTCCCTGTAGGCTGGGCTCCTCCGGGGGTGCACAACTGGCAGTGCTGGGGGTGGCAGGGCTAGGATGAGCCCCGAGCTTGGCTTGGAGTTGAGCCGCAGCCAGGGCTGCTCCCTGCTACATTGGGTGGCATCAGGTCTGAACTGTGAGACTCAGAATCTGTTCTGCCCCGGCTGGCACTGCACTGGCCGTGACAGTGACGGGAAGGGACTGGCAATGGTTTTGGGGTTCCTGGCACCATCTCTGGCACTGCTGGGAGCAGAGGGCAGGGCTGCAGAAGCTGTGGGCTTTGACATGTATTGTTGGCACGGACTTTCCAGGGTCCAGCAGGGAACAGCTCGGTGTTTCCTTCCCAGATGCAGTGCTCCTGGCAAAGCCGGGGACTTTCCAAAGTGCTTTGTTGTCCATGGGTTTCCCTCCTGGATGCTGGAGCAAGCGGAAGCAGGCACGGAGACGGGGAAGGGCTGAGCAGCCTGATCTGGCTCTGCACTCTTCCTGCCCCAGCAGCAGAGTGGCATGCGGGACAGCAGGACATGGGACAAGATAGGGTTCCGAAGGAGGTGACCAGGTTGAGGCACAGTTTAGGGGTTGCTGCGATCATGTCTGGGAAGGGCTGTGGTAGGTCTTGGGCACCAGCCCCTTCTGGCAGCTCCCAGGGGGACAAGCTGGGATGTATCCATCCATCTGTCCCTGCTGAGTGCTGACAGTGTCTGGAGCCCTACTTCATCCAGGGAGGGGCACTGACACCATCGCTGGGGGCAGCGTGAAACCTGTGTCCCCAGTGCCACCACCAGCATCCCTGGGCTGAGAGGGAGGAAAGGCTCCTGGCCTGGGATGCTGTGTCTGCGCCAGCCGTGGGTGCCATAGCCACCCTGCTCTGTGAGTGCTGTTCCTCTCACGGTCTCCATGGCAGCCCTGCCTGCAGGTGTTTTCCCCACCATGCTGCTGCTGACCCCACTCTCTTGTGCCCTGCAGGGAGACCCTCCAGGTCACACTCAACGATGTCACTGTCTGTGCGCCCGCAGCGCCGGGTCCTCATCACCAAGATCAATAGGAGCCAGTCCTTCGCCGGAGTGAACTCAACTGCTGACCGGCCTTTCAGGTAGGAGATGGGGGCTCATGCTGCCTGCCATGAAGCACGGGCTTGGGTATGGTGGGACAGGCTTGGGTATAGTGGGACAGGCTTTGGTATGGTGGTGGGACCTACTGCACATCCTGGGCTGCTTTCCTGACCTGCTGCCTGGCATCTCCTGCAGGGACCTTTGTGGTACCCAGGGGATGTTGCACAAGGGGTTGCAGGGAGCTTCAAGGCCAGGTGAGACCCCAGATCCTCCCATGTCCCAGACTGGATGAGGACTCTGCAGCCCTGTGGCTGTCATCACCAGAGCCTGGAGGTGGCAGGTGCAACTCACTCTTGTGCTTCGTCGAGTTCTCAAGTGCTTCCCTGTGAGCATCTCATCATGTTCACTGGGTATGATGAAGGAGCTTGGGGTGGCTTTGAAGCTTGATGTCTCAAACCCACCTTGACATCCTGCAGTAGCCAGTTTCAGGGTTTGAGTGCTGGTATGAATTAGGATTTCCTCTGGGTCATTTCAGACCTGTTACTGAAAGTTTTTCTTGGCTGCCCATCAGTGGCGTTGTGAGGAGCAGCCCTTCCCTACTCATCCCGTCCCAACCACCCATCATACCCTTCCTCTTCTCTGCTGAACCTCACATTGGTGAGAACCACACCATGTCCTGCTCAACCCTGCCACCTTCCTCTACCCCATCCCTAGCTCCTGGCTACCCTCTAACAGGTGGTTCTTGGGACACAGGTGTGCCATGGATTTGGGCTGCAGGACTTTAGTGCTTTTAATCACTTTTCCTAGCACCCATCCAGGCTCCTTACCTCCCAGGTAAGGGGTGAGGGACATCTGTTACCCAAGTGGCTGGGGAAAGCAGTGCCAAGTTGCCTTGCCAGGCTACAGGCACCTCCATTGACTCCAACAGACCCAACTAGAGCTTCTCTGTGCCTGGGAGCCAACCTTCAGTCCTGCTTGGCTCTAGTCCCCAGGTCCTGTCCAGCCTCTGGACCTAGTGACACATTCCAGGCCATCTCTAGATCTGCGGGTGTCAGAAGGGCTCATGTGGGGAACAGAGAGGACTCTTGAGTGCCCACAGCAAGCAGCTGGTGGGGAGATGCTTCCAAGGAATGATGGGGAATGGCGGAAAGCAAGCACTTACCCATCACTGTGGCTTGGGATGAAGCCAAGACATTCATTTCTGCCCCTCCAATGATTCGGGGAAGTCTTTTTGCTGTTCCTGCAAAGAGTGGCACAGGATGGGAGGTCCAGCCCAGGGCTGGGAACTGAGGAGCCCAGGGTGTCTCCTGGGCCCTGGTGAAGTGATGATGCGTTGGAAGGAGGAAGGGAAGAGCCAGTCTGAGCGAGGCGTTCCTCACTGGGCTGTGGAACAACTCCATTGCACAAGGCAGGAAGGGTGGTGTTTGGGTCGCAGGCGTTGGGCCGGCATCCCTTCAGGTTGGCTGAAGGAGGTCGTGAGGGTGGAGGTGGGGCTCGTGGAACAACAGGCAGCCCAGCAGCTCCATACTGTGAGGTTGGTGGCATCTGGAGAGGCATAGCATCAACGAGGATGTCCCTGCCCCTTGTTGCTGTGCTGTGTGGTGGGGTGGCAGGGCTGCCTGTCCCCAGGATGCTCTCATGCTGCTGTTGGCTGGGAGCCCCGCCTGTCCTTGGGAGTGTACGATGGCCAGGCAGCAGGCTGCTGCTGGCATGTGTTGCTCTGCCATCAGGTGCCCAGACCACAAGTAGCATCTCCATGCCCCTGGCAACCTGGGGTGCTGGGTATGGAGCAGAGCGTGGCCCCTTTGGAGAGTGGCCAGGGCTAGATAAGGCCCCACAGGCACTCGTGGACTGCAGTTTGGCTGTGGCTGTTGCCAGCTCCATTTGCCTTTGCTCCCCATGACTGGTGCCTGGGACCCCCATGCCTCTGCAGAGGCTACCCTACAGACTGTCTCCACCGCTAGCTTTGCAGGTTTCTCCTTGTCCTTCCCATGGCTCTGGGGCAGTCAGATGCATTGGGAGGGCTGCAGGTGAGCGATGCACGCCCAGACTCATGGCCCCATCTCACCTGGCCCTGCTGGCTGGTTAGACTGGCTGCTGGTGAGTCCTGGGAGAGGCAGGCAGATGGGTGGACCTGGCCTCTATCCCAGAGCTCCTTCTTTTCTTGAAGCAGACCCCGTGCTGTGTGCAGAACCTGGTCACCCAGGGTTTGCCTGCCTCTCTCCCCAGGAACCTCTCTCCCTTCACCCCCACTGTTTCCCGCAAGACTGGCTCCAGGGTCAGTAGGATGTTCTCAATGTCCCACAAATCCCCACCACCCAAGGTGCCTCAGCCTAACCGCCTGGACGAGGTGTATGAAGCTCTCAAGAAGGGCCTGACGTGAGTGTTGTGGCTCCCTGTGGTTGGGTGGTTGGAGGCAGGGAGCCCCTGAGGGGAACAGGGACAGCCTGCCATGTGGGCTGGGGCTGGCAGCTCTTTGCTCCTGCTGGGGCACAGGTGCCTTGGGGTCCTGGAGCTGTGGGGAGTTGTGCATCCCACCACGTCCCATGAAGGGCCACAAGTGGGCTCCCTCAACTGGGTACTGGGCTGGAGAGGGGACGTGCAGAGCCAGATGTGCTGGGTTGGCATTGGCTGTGGGTAGCTGGAGCCTGACATCTGTGATGTGGCTGCCCGTAGAGCCTACCTGGAGGTGCACCAGCTGGAACTGGAGAAGCTTAGCACCCAGATCCGTGAATCCAAGAGGAATTCACGCTTGGTGAGTGTTGCTGGGAAGAGTTTTACAAGGAGCGAGCCTTTGGGCAAACAGCCAGGGCTATGGAACGGCTGAGGCAGCTCATGGTCCATCTGTGTCCCAGGGTAGAGCCTGTTTCTGTGGGACGTTGGGGCCAGCCCAGGCTCTGGTGTTGGGCTGCATGGGGTTCCTGTCCTACTGTCATGCACTCTCCAGCCCTGGCTGGGTGCTGGGTGTTCCTGCCAATGTGCTACGGGTGACAGTTGCGCGATGTGCTGGGTCTCCCTGGGTGGACAGAGCTGGCTTTGTGCTGCATCTTATCCCTCTTCTCTTTCCTCCAGGGCTTTCTCTACGATCTGGATAAGGTAAGCGGGATCAGTGCCTTGTCCCCCTTGTCTCCCCCATCCTTGTGCCAGGGATGTGCCACTCTGCCAGCCTCTTGTCTGCTTACTCTGCCGTGCTGCCTGCCTCCCGTTCTCTGCACAGGGGTGCCTGTGGGGTGGGATTAGGGCTCTGTAGGCAAGGGAGGTCTGGGCAGGATGAAGCAGAAGCAGTCAGGGGCTTGTAGCCTGCTTCTTGCAAACAAAAGCGGTGGCTGGGGAGTATGGAGCCTGGATTGTATCTGGAGGCTGGTGGAAGAGCACCCCAGAGCCTGGCCTGTCTCTTGGAAGACCATCTGGAGCAGAGGAGGCTGGAGGGTGAGGGCGCAAGCCCTGTTCTGCTCATTGTCATCTGCCACCGTGCACACCCCAGCAGTGCTGGTGACCAGGACCCATCCCAGCAGCAGCATGAGCATTGCAGCAAGGCACATCCTGACCTGCAGCTCCTCTCCAGAGGGACTAGGCTGCCTCTCATACCATCTTCTCTGCTTTTCTAGCAAGTGAAGTCGATTGAGCGCTTCCTGCGTCGCCTGGAGTTTCATGCTAGCAAGGTGAGAGCTGGGGAGCGGGGTCACTGTGGGGCACCCTCGGACCAGTGCTGGGATAGCCGTGCTGTCCCCCACCCTGCCCCTCACCGTAGCTCGGGCCTGTCCTTGCAGATAGATGAGCTCTATGAGGCTTATTGCATCCAGCGACGGCTCCGTGATGGAGCCCACAACATGGTCAAGGCTTACAGCACAGGCTCACCGGGCAGCCGGGAGGCACGCGAGAGCCTGGCCGAGGCCAGCAAGGGCTACAAGGAGTACACGGAGGTGAGGCAGCTGGCTGGGGGGTGCTGGCTGGGTGCTGGGTCCCATGAGTGGCTGCTGATGGGTGCCGTCCATCCATCTGTCCCCAGAATATGTGCCTGTTGGAGAACGAGCTGGAGAGCCAGCTGGGCGAGTTCCACATCCGCATGAAAGGTAACACGTCACACTTCATCCCTGGCCTGCTTGCCTGCCTGCTGCCTGCTGATGCCCCTCTGCCTTCTTTTGCAGGACTGGCAGGCTTTGCCCGGCTCTGTGCTGGTGACCAGTATGAGGTTGGTGTGACCTTATGGGTTGGGATCTGCTTTTCTCCTGCCCTCGGGGTGCCTGGGGAGCATAGGTGGGCGCTGATGTGGAGGGAATGTTTCAGGGTGGTGGTGGGTGGCATGGGTCCCTGGCCACGCCTTGGCACACACAGAGAGCACCCACCACCCTGGTGTTGTATCTCCCCCATACCCAACGCCTCTGCATCCCCAGATCTTCATGAAATACGGAAGGCAGCGGTGGAAGCTGCGGGGACGCATCGAGGTGAACAGCAAGCAGGTGTGGGACAGCGAGGAAATGGTTTTCTTGCCCCTCATCACTGAGTTCCTCTCCATCAAGGTACAGTGCAGAAGGGGAAAAGGATGGTGTAGGCCAGGTTTCCTTCCAGGACCTCACCTAAACCATACCCCTGCTGGGGTGGGAGGAGGCCGACACGTGGTGGTGGCATCAGCGTGGATAACATGAAGCCGCTGTGTTCCCCTCCTCTCTCTTCTTCCCCAGGTGACGGAGCTAAAGAGCCTGGCTAACCATGTTGTGGTGGGCAATGTGTCCTGCGAGACCAAGGACCTATTTGCAGCTCTGCCCCAGGTAGTGGCTGTGGATATCAACGACTTGGGCACCCTCAAACTCAGCCTGGAAGTGACATGGAAGTGAGTATCTCAGCAGGCATCGCTGGTAGCACGTGGCAGGGCTGGAGATGACCAGCACGGTGTGGGAAGAGCTGGTCTGCCCCGGGCTCTCTCCAGTCCCCAAACTGGGTTGCAGTTAGGGAAAGCCAGAGCTGGGCTGGATGGGGTCCTGGTATCTTGCCCACTGCAGAGCGGGGTTGAGACCCTTCTGGGCTAGCACACACCCCTCACCTCTCTGCCCTTCTCCCCAGCCCCTTCGACAAGGATGACCAGCCCTCTACAGCCAGCACCGTCAACAAGGCCTCCACGGTGAACAAGAGGTTCTCCACCTACAACCAGAGCCCACCCGACACGCCGTCCCTGCGGGAACAGGCTTTCTATGTAAGTGTGGCCCTGGGCAGGGTGGCTCAGGAGGGTTGTCCCAGAGGAGGGTCCCAGGCTCCGTCCCAGGGGGTGGTGTGGCTCGGGCACACGGGTGGGCAGCTCCTCTCCAGCCATCCGGCCACGGCTCCCTAGTACTGGCACCTGCTCCTCCCATGCTCACAGCTCCTCTTCTCTCTGCCCAAGAGCCCGGAGCGGGCAGCCGACAAACACGGCTGGTCGTTGCTGGACATCTTTCGGGAGACGCTCTTCAAGAAGCTGTCTCAGAGCTGCTCCTGCAGCGATGTCTCCTCGGCTGAGCTTGGGAGATGGCCACAGCAGGGCCGCGTAAGTGCAAGGGCTGGAGCCGGCCAGTAGCTTAGCCCGGCGGTGTGGCCACCCCGCAGTAGCCGTAGCTTCTCCTTGTCTCCTACTCACTGGCCCTCACTGATGCCTGAAGGCCTGATCCTGCCAGGCAGGGGTCTGGCTGGGGTCTGGCTGGCCCTGGGGAGACAGACCCCAAGCTGGGGCAGCCTGATCTACCCTGGCTGGCCCTGCTCCTCCATCCACATGCAAGAACTGGGCAGTAGTGAGTAGAAGGCTTGTCTGTGTCCCTGCGCTAGTGGTGTTGGTCTGCTGGAGCCATAGGATTGGCGTGGTGCTGGTGCTGGTGTGGTGCTGGAGTGGCACTGGTGCTGGCTTGATGCTGTCGCGGCACTGGTGTGATGCTCACATGGGTCAGTGATGTTGAATCACTGGCGTGGCACTGGTGTCATGGGCCATGTTGCCCACAACATGCTGGTGCCAGGGCTGTCAGAGCCGTGGCGGGTGGTGTCCTCAGCTCCACATGTTGCACACTAGTGATGTGGCTGCGCAGGAGCTGCCTGACATTGAAGGAATGGCAGCTGGAGGAGTGGAGTCAGCAGGAGGGTCTTGGCTGATACCATTTTACCCCCTCTGCAGAATATGCTGCGGCGTCAGGAAGAGCTGGAGAATGGCACAGCCTGGTCTATCTCCTCTGAGTCGTCGGATGACTCCTCCAGCCCCCAGCTCTCCGGCAGTGCCCGCCATGCCACACACAGGCCCATCGTGCAGCCTGAGGTGCAGGCTTCCGCTCCCGCCATCGAGATCTCCTTCTCCCAGCAGCCAGAGGAGGCCGGGGCTGGGCCTGGGGTCAGCAGTGTTGGTGTCGCCGCTGCTGAGATTCAACCGGAGGAGCCGGGAAGCCATAAGAAGGATGTGGTGGCCAATGGGCACGTGCCCTACTCCCGGACTCTGAGCCACATCAGCGAGGCCAGCGTGGATGCCACAATGGAGGCCAAGGCTGCAGAGAGCCCTTGGGAGCTGGCGCCCAGCCTGGATGAGGCGGGGACAGGCGAGCAGGACACAGATCCCCTCCCTGGCGCCTCGGCGGCAGCCTCCACAGCAGGACAGAACAGCGGCACCGAGGCCAAGCCCCGTGCTGCCGTGGCGTGGACCACTAGTGCGGTGGAGCCCAGTGGGGCCGAGGCGGTGCAGAGTCAGATGCCAGCACGCAATGGCTGTGGCACCGGGGTCCCCACAGCACCGGCACAAGACCCCACAGAGGAGAGGCCCAGTGCGGCCCCGCCAGTGCTTGCCAGCGTCCCCGAGGTGCCGCGGGGCAAGGCAGTGGATTCAGGTCTGGAGGAGGCCATCAGCCTCCTGGGCTCGGCTCTGGACGACTACCGGGGGCAGTTCCCAGAGCTGCAGCCCCTCGAGCGAGAGCTCAAGCACCTGGAGGAGATGTTGCTGGTGAGGGGCTCTCAGAAGTGTCAGGGACAATGGGGATGAGGCCATCCCTGTTGGCAGTGCCCGGGGATGATGTGGATGGGTCTGTCCCGGCTGGCAGTGCCCAGGGGCGATCGGGATGGGGCTATCTAAGGATGATGGTGATGGAGCCATCCCTGCTGGCGGTACCCAGGCAAAAGGAGAATGCATTGACCAGGGATGTGGGTGTGAGGGCTGTCCTAGCTTGCATGCCATGATCTGACCCCAGCATGACTTCCTCTGCAGCAGAAGCAAGGAGTCTTCCTCAGCCGGGCCTCCAGCATCAGCCTGACGGTGGAGCATGCACTGGAGAGCTTCAGCTTCCTCAACACCTCAGACATGGAGGACTCAGAGGGCTCTGAGGAAGAGCCTCTCCAAGATGAGAGGTGCACAATGAGGCTCATGGCAGGATGCAGCTTTGGGGCCACTGGGAGGGAAGATGCTCAGTTCTTTCCGGGTGTCCATGCATATTTAGACCAGGTGGGAGGCATTCCCCATGCCCATAGCCCCTGAGACTTGCTCCTTTTCCCAGCCCTGATGCCATGATACTGTAGGTCCTGTAGAAACTGCTCAGTGTTGGCCCTGTGGGTGGGGAAGGGTTGGGTCCAGGTTTCCCACACTGACCGCAGTCTCGCTGTCTCCCTGGGTTGCAGGAGGGCTGGCAGACCCCCGTGCGGCAGCAGGGCCCCCAACGCTGGCGAAATGGGGGCAGATGACACTGGCATGTGCAGTGGCTCTGAGGCCAGCACCGAACCCATGAGTACTGGCAACGAGTTCCTGGATAAAGCCCTGGTGATCCACCTCAACAACTGCAACCGCCTGCTGCTGGTGAGGACAGGGGCGAGGGCATCGTGGCAGGGGACATCCTGGGAAGGGAAGCCCTGGTGGGGACTGTGGGTTCCCCTTCAAGGGGTGTCTTGCTGCAGCATGGACTGTGCTGTGGGCGCTGAGCGGTGCCCCTGAGGTCCCTGGTTTGGACATGCCTTGCAGAAGCTGGGCACCTTTGGTCCCCTGCGGTGTCAGGAGACGTATGCCCTGGACAGGCTGATGCGGGAGGCACAGGTTCTGGAGATCGTGTGCCAGCTGACAGAGGAGCGAGCAGGAGCAGCTGGCTCTGCTGCTGAAGGTAAAGACACGTGGACAAGGGCACCATCCATGCCACCCCAAAGGTGTGGAGCTCACTGCCACCTTGATGGCACGGCTGTGCCTGCTGCCATGCTCGAGAGGGGCTTGACAGTGCCTGTCCCCACAGTGGTGCAGTTCTCAACACGGAAGGAGGGGGTGCTTCCCCTTTGGGACTGCTGCGTCGAGCTGCCCAATGTCTACACCTGCCCTGTCGAGCGGTTCCTGCAGGTGCTCAGTGCCCAGTACACAGCACCCATCAGTGAGAGGCATCCTGGCCTGGCTGACACCGGTGAGTGGACACCAGGGGAGATTGCTGCCAAGGAAGGGCTCGGTGACCCCAAGTGGGTGCCTGTGGGTGCCAGGAGCCCTGCAGAGTGGTGCCTGTGGCTGATGCATGCAGTGACCATGATCCTATCCTGCAGTATGTGTGAAACTGGTGGAGGACATGCTGGATCGGCGGCTGCCCCGGCGGCCCGGCAGCACCCAGGGCGAGCGAGTCACTATCTTCCAGTACTGGAGCCACTTTGAGTCACTCGGAGCCCTGGTGCTTGACACCTACATGATGGAGCTGGCAGACGAAGGTAGGTCCCCCTGCAGTGCTGCCATGACCTGCCATGGGGCATCACCCAGAGGTTCAGCCATCTGTGGGGTGGACACATAGGTCTGATCCTGTGTGCCAGCCCTGCCCACACTGCCTTCCCGAGCTCCCTGGGTCCTTGCTGTAGGTTCCAGCACCGTGACTTGGGTGCACCAGCAGCCTTACTCTGCCCAGTGTGGGTGTGAGGTGCCTGGGGATGGGGCATGCAGGACGTGCCACCGGGCTCCCTGCACCTTAGCTCAGCCCCTGGTTCCCTGCAGCACTGCTGGCACAGAACCTCAACTCAGATGACCAGGACGTGGTGCTGCGTGCCCTGAAGCGCATGCCCGAGGGTCGCCTGAAGAAGGAGGGACTGAAGGCGCTGAGCCTTCTCCTCGTGGAGGGCAACAGCAAGGTGGTGAGCGCTGTGTCAGCCCAGCTCCGCAGCCTGGCAGAAAACCCTCGCTTCCGCCAAAAGGTAGGTGCCAGGCAAGCTGAGGACAAGGTGGGCTGACACTATGGTCCCTGGGGTGCTGTCCACTGGCTCTGCTGTGGGTGGTGGCATTGACTCTCCTGGTCTCCCCCAGGCTCTTGTGTGCTTCCTGGAGCAGCTGGAGGATGAGGAGGTGCAGACACGTGTGGCTGGGTGTGCAGCGCTGGGCTGCCTGAAGGTGAGAGGGATGCAGGGAAGAGGTGGTGAGGCTGCATCTTCTAGAGGAAGAGGAATCACAGGTGGCCAGCGAGTCCGGACACACCTGCACAGCCTCCTGCTCCCGGGAGAGAGGAGCTGAGGGTGCCCTAAATCTGCTTGGGAAGCAGGCAGGGCAAGAAGGGAAGGGGAATGGGGAGGGAAGGGACAGGACAAGGGACTTTCCTGCAGCATGGGGCTGCAGCAGCCTGTGCTGCCATCCCCTCCAGGCTGTGTCTGTCCTGCCAGCCATACTCAGGCCCTTGTCCCTTCTCCTGCAGGCCAAGGAGAGCATTGAGCAGCTGATTTACCTGTGCCAAACTGACAAGGAACCTGTGCGGGAGGCAGCCAAGCAGAGCCTGATGTTGTGCGGTGAGTGTCCCGCTGCATTGCTCTGCTCCCTCACGACCCTTGGCGTCCCCAGTGGCATCTCCTGGTGCCAGCAGTGCCCAGGGGAGAAAACGGCCCTGGGCTGGTCCCTGCCTACCCCGTGCACTCTGGCTCGTCATGCTCCAAACTCTTCTGGGCAAGAGCAAACTAGCAGCGGGCAACAAGGGCCAGGCATCCTGTGGCCACAGAACACTAAGCCTGGTTGTTATTTATTATTTGCTAGATGGCACTGAGAGAACCATCTGAGTGGGTTTCTAGGCCTCCAGATCGTGGCAGCTGCGGCACAGGTTGGGACACGTGAGCTGTCCTTGTCCCCCATCACCCCTCCTGCCGCTTTGCTCACGAATGTCTCTGTCTTAGACCCTGTCAGCCATGTCACGTTTTCGGAGTCTGTGTGTCTTGGTTGTTCATAGAGCCCATCCCCGTGGCACCCCAGCACGTGTAGACGCCTTGTGTGCCATGTCCCAGCAGATTGTCCATGTCACCACCTCTTGCTGGGGATGGCTGCTGGGGGCAGATTTGCGTGCGGGGGTGCCGGGTGAAGATCTTGGAGCCAGCTTTGTAGCGTTGAACTTGTACATCCCCGTGTGTTCCTGTAGATCCTGGGGAAGCTCTCAATATTCCTATGCCAGTGCATGCAGATGTGCACAGGTGTTTGAGATGCTGGAACTGGCACAGCCCCAAGCCCTGGCCCCTTTGCCCCGAGCTAGGCTCTCCACAAGCCTGCACTCCTGCAGCCCAAACATGGATGATCCCTGCATGGGGGACTGGTACAGCAGGCAGTGGAAGAACAGGATTTGCAACATGTGAATCAGGAATTCTGGAGGGGGTTGAGCCAGATCCCAGCTGGGACCCACCCAAGGGTGTGCTAAGAACAAGAGAGGTCTCCACTCTGTGGCCATAGCACGTCAGCTCAGCTGTGCCAGACGTTAGCTGCGTTTTCCCAGAAAGGCCAGAGACCGTGGCTAGGGATGGGCAGGGAACAGTGCTTCTGCAATTTAGTTCACTGACCATAACACATACTTGCAGGAGAAGATGGTAAATCAGCTCACCGGCGGCTGGAGGAGACCCTGGACAGCCTCCCGAGGATCTTTGCACCAGCCAGCATGGCCAGTACAGCTTTCTGAGCCGCCAAGCCAATCCACTTGCCATCCCTTCAGGGCAAAGGCACCGCTGGGCCACCTGGGCTCGTGCGGCCGGGCCCCAGCAGCTCCCGCTCGCTCTCACAGCAGCAGCACCGCACCGCAGTATTACCCCCGCCGGGCAGCTCGCCGCGGCCGCACACTGCCTTATGGAGCACTGCTTCCCCTGGCCCTGGCCCCACCCCTGGGCAGAGGGGCTCACTGCACATCCCACCCTCCGATTGCTATTTAAAATCCCCAGGGAGACCACCCTGCCTGCCCCCCTCATCGGCTACAGCTGCTGGGACCGGAGCGGCAGGGACACGCACCGGATTTCTCTCCCTCATTTTGCCTTCCTCTTGCTCGTGGGCAGTTGCCCTGTCCCAGAAGGACCTGCACTTTGGAAACCACAACGTTGCTTTCCAGGAGTTGCCTGGGCCGCGGCAACTGCTGCCCTTTGCCACCTGGACTCCACAGGACTTAAATAAAGTGAAATATGAGATATTAATATATTCTGCTGGCGTTTCTTCTTTCCAGCTCCACGTGCTCCTGTCCCTCCCCGGCTGTGGCTGTAGGGAGCATTGAGAGTGTGGCCCCAGCCCAGAGCCTTTCCTGGTCTGTTGAGAAGCACCGTGGAGGGCAGGGGCAGGAGGAGCAACAGAGGGACTGACAGACGGAAGGACAGAAGCTGCCACCTTTTTTTGTTGTTGGTTTATTTTATTTTTTATTTACAGATTTTTGAAAAGCAAAAAAATCTTTTCTATAATGTCTCTATAAATCTATATATAATGTAATTACAGAGAACAACTAATTTTGATTTTAAACCAGAAATAAAGCCAAACCTTTAATGAGTGCCAGTGTCGCTGTGCAGGTGTTTCTTTGGCCCCCACTGTCCAGGGACAGGGTAAGCTGGAGGACAGTGTAGCAGGTTGAAGGGTGGTGGGGGTCTCCTGGGAAGGCATCGTGATTTCTGGCATGGTCATAGAATCATAGAATCACCAGATTGGAAAAGACCCACCGGATCATTGAGTCCAACCATTCCTATCAATCACTAAACCATGTCCCTCAGCACGTCATCCACCCCGCCAGTGCATGACCATCATGGAAAAAGCTGTTCTCAAGTTCAGCCTGAATCCCTGTACTTCCCTTTCAGTTGGTACTTGGTCTTTCATCGGGCACCACTGAGGAGCACCTGCCTCCATTCTTTACCCCCACCAGGTATAAATAGGCATGGATAAAACCCCTCACCAGCCTTCATTTTTTCCAAGCTAAACAGTCCCAGCTCTCTCAGCCTCTTCTTATATGACAGCTGTTCCAATCCCTTAATCATCTTAGTGGGCCTTCTGGTCCCAGGAAGGGAGCAGGTTATAGCGGCAAAGGCAGGGACATCCGCGGCACTGCCTTGTGGTGCTGCAGCAGGCACCACCACTGCTGGTGTAGCTGGGTATTTATGGTCCCCAGACCAAACAGGGTCCTTCCATCAGCACCTTCCAGGGTCTCTAAGCAAGTCCCAGCAGGTTACAACCTCCACATTCTCCCTCCTTACTGGAGCAGAGCCTTTTGAGCTGGCTCAAGCAGAATGCCTCTTGCATTAGAACACGCAGCCAGCCTGCAGCTTCACGCTGGCACTGCATGGCATGTTGTGTAACAAGGAGGGGGTCCCAGACAGGACAACACCTGAGCATAACTGCTTTTAGATGAGGCTTTATCTGCAGATGGGATTATGGGAAGGGAATAACAAGGGGACACTTTGCTGCACCTCTGCTTGCTTAGGAGACAAGCCCCAGGAGGGAAGCGCAGTGTTTCTCCCAAAGCACTGCATCCCATCAGCTGTAGGCAGCAAGAGGATCCCAGCTGGCATACACAACTGCGGACAAGGACACGCAACGGGTGGAAAGTGGCCTGGCCGCCTTATATGTTTTGATTTATTTTTTCCTCAATGACTCCAGGAAATAAAACCATTATAGCACCCCAGTGGCCAGAGCCATAAATTCAATTAATTCACCTACCTGGGTGTACTCCCTGCCCTGCCAAGACCTAGCCCCATCCTGCAGCACACCACCTTCCAAGATAAGCTGCACCTTGGCTGAGGAGAGATTTGAGCCCGAAAGCAGCCTTCTGTCAGGGCAGACTGGAAGCTGCAGGTCAGGACAAAATTACTCTGCTCCTAGAACTGCAATGAATAATCTCATAATTCATGTGGCTTTAAGGACACCTAGGGAACCCCACCCAAAACAGATATATTTAGGAATCCATTGTCCAGCCTGTGGCTCTGAACAGGTCTATGCCAGCATCACCAAGAACTTCTGCTCTGTGGTTACTGCCAGGTCACCTGGACTTGCAGGACTGCCATCTTAAGTGAAAAGAACTTCAAAAAAAGGTCTTGTTTTCTGGATAGCACTCACTTAAAACATCCGCTGCAGTTTGCATCCTACTTCAATTTTTTTGTTTGAAGGTCAGGGAGGAGCAGGATGACCTCCACAAGAGCCAGTTGTTTGAAAGAAGGCAGGGGACTGAAGTTCTCCCTCTGGGAGTTAATGTCCCCTCTAGTCCTTGCACAGGAACCACATAGCTACAGGGGGTGAACTCCCTGGGAGCCACACTCACAACAGTCAGGGACAGACGCAGCACTGCAGAGTGCGTTGTGCAGCAGTGTTTGCGATTTCAAAGGAGACAGTGTGCCAGCACCACGTTTGTGAGCCAAATCTGTGTCAACGCTTAAAAACACCTCCCTCTCACACGGACGTGCTTGTGCTCAACAGCACCGATGGCTGTTGCAGCTACTTGCTTTTCTTGCAAGAGCTGCAGCCCGTGGGAGGGTGTCTGTGTCATGGTTACATTACCCATGTGCTCTAGCTTTGGAAACACGTTCCTTTCCCCCATTTCCTGCTGCTTTCCTTTTTTAATTAAAAGAGGCACATACAGATTCTGGAGCGCTTTGTGGTATTGTTTTTTAACTGCTGATCTCAGGGTAGTGTCCTGAGGAGCCCCTGAAGATCATCAGCACAAAATAACTGATCAGCCAATACACCCTCCTCTTGGACAGCATCAGGGCTGGTGCAGCTGCCAGGTTGTGACAACAAGAGTACCCACCAGCCAGATTAACCCCAAGCAGATGCTGCCACTTCACAGTGCCACAAGTTCTGACCAGCCCTCCTGTGAGAAACTAAGTAAATCTTGACACCAAACCATTTTCAGGGGCTTATAATTTGGCAATCTTCACTTTGAGTAGCTTCAGAGTCGGACCTCTCACCTTATCCCAAACTGGTATGAAATCATGTTTCTAAGCCATTCACAAGGGCACTTAGAAATTATCTGAACAGCTAGGTAGTCTGTGTGGAACCACAGCAAAGCAACAGCCTCTTTGCAATCACTGACTTGTTCCTTGCAGGACTGTCAGGCATATGTGTATGGGCTTATTCCCCAAGGGTCACTCCTGGGGTGACAGCTGGGGTCACATTTCATACAGAGGCCAGTGTGCTCCAGGCGGTCTCCAGAACTTAATTTAGTGCTGGCTCTCAAACTCAGTGACTGTCTTCTTTACAGCAGAGTGAGGAGAGGGGTGGTGACTCCTGAGGGTTTGTATAGTGTGATGGAAGCACAGAGCTAGGAAGAGTAGAGAAAGAGGCAAGTGAGCTTAGCTGGGGCCTGGCAAGGCAGTCAGGAGCTCCTCCGCTTCAGCTTTTGCAGCTCTGGTCACAGGCAAGTTGTCTCTGTGAAAGTTTTCACTCAGGCAACTTTTCTAGAAGTAGCATCTGCCTCTGGGTTTCTAATTTGGACAGGCTCGGAGGCTGAGTGTCAGGAGCACCCACAATTAGGACAGAAGCTGGAGGTTTGAATCCTCTGCAAATCAGCTCAAAAGCGCCTCCAAGTGAGAAACCCCACGTTGATAGGTGAGACTCCCTAGCGCCCATTGGCAGGTTGTTTGGGACATAGATGGCAGGAGTACTCCAGGGATAGGTGTCCCCCAGAACAACTTCTGCTTCCTAAGCAGCCACATTCCTGCTACAGAAGACAAGGGAGCTTTGTCATAGGATGGCTACAAACAAAAGGCAGAGGGATCATTAGCACTCATTTACTCCCAGCCCTGAATGAGTATTTAAAGGAACACAAGAAGCAATTTTACACACGGCCAGTGCCCCTCTCCATTTTGATTCATATTCAGGATAAGTTCTGAGCTTAAAGTGGGATTTATGACCTGACACAAAAGACGTCATTCTCCCCAAAATTACAGCATGAGAACTGATGGGTTGGCAGCTTAGAGTAAATGTAAATTACTTTTTTAAAAAAACCCACGCTACAGAATCTTGTTTCCACAGAAATATTCTTAGCAGATTCTCTATGCCATATTGACTTAGTGCCCCTTTACAACAACCTGTCCAGAGGGTAGAGGGAAGGCAGTGGATCCAGGGTTTTATAGGATTTTAGCAAAGCTTTTCATGGTCCAACAGGAGTCAAACTCAATGACCCTTGTCAGTCCCTTCCTCCTCAGGATATTCTCTGTCTCCATGATTCAAATTTCTCATGCAATGAAGACCCTGGAGGTCATGGTTGTGGCCTACAACCTGTCACCTCTCATAATTAATGTCATTTTTTGCCATTGCTTTGTAAGTAATGTTTTTCTCCTTCAGCCCAGGCTGAAGAAACAGAGCTACATCCTCATGAGTCAACACAGCCTGCCCCTCTGCCCGCTCGGTAAGCTGCCGTTCTCCCACTGTAACTAACTAAAGGACTCATCTGGTGGCACAAACCTCAGAAGACAACATGGGCTTTGTCGCCAACAGTCCCACAAAGAGTATTTGGCTTTACAATGCTGCCCACAGCACTGCCATTGGTGCCCTGCTCCTTCCCCAGGACAGGGAGAGCTTGGGCAGGAGACAGCAGGAACACAGGGTCGGGAGCTGATCTCACTCGCCTCTTGACGTGGCTCCCTCCTCTACTGAGCAGCAGCCTGGCAGCTCCCTCTCCTCTCCACAATGCAGCTCAGCAAGACAGCAGCATTATTCAGAATGGGATGTAAGGGCATGGTTTACACGTTAACGTATGCCATGTTTGTCTGATGGCTTCGTCACTTGCTAAGCAGGTTGGGGTAAAGCCTAGGCTGTTGAACAGCTTTTGCTCTGTCCTGAACTGACATCTCAAGAAGCAAAAAAAAAAGTAGGCTAGATTTTTAATACCAGTTTCAACTGTAACACCCTTATAACTCTTTAGTCCTACCACCATGGGTTTGTGTTGTGGTTTCTTTACATTCAGTCGTCTTCTCTGCAGGCTTCATCATCCTTCAGGGACAGATAGGTGAGTAAAAGGAGAAAAAAAAATGCAGATTCCTTCCAGTGCATCTTTTTTTCAAACTATTAATATTTCAATCAATTACTCTAGCTCTGTTTCACATGTTTTTATGGTAAAAAAATATGAAAAGGATGCAGCATGAGCTCATAGAATTCTCCTCTTCTCTCAGCTTGCCTGTCCATCAGCCATGGGTCTGCAGCAACACTCCCAGAGATGGGAAAGTGTGTTAAACACAGCAGATCCAGCAACACGAGAAACTGCAGAAAATGAAAGACAGATGAGCCCCTGTGCTTTCTAATACAAATTCACATATCTTGCTAGGGGTGCCATGGCTATTTCTACCTTTTGGGGGCGGATGGAAAATGCCGTGGCACCAAACATCTGCTGAGCACAACCCAGCCTTATTAACTTCCCTTGAAGCCCCTTACTAAATACCTGGCACCACATTTCTCATTCAGGCTGAGAGATTTAGGGTTGTTCAGCATGCATAACAGCAGCCTCCCAGTACTGAAAGGGCCTACATGAATGCTGGGGAGGGGCTCTTGATCAGGTGGGACATGGACAGAATAAAGGGGAATGGTTTTAAGCTGAAAGAGGGGAGATTAAAATTGGATATTACAAAGAAATTTTTCACTATGAGGTTGGTAAAGCACTGGCAGAGATTGCCCAGAGAAGTTGTAGATGCCCCATGCCTGGAGGTGCTCCGGGGCAGGTCAGATGGGGCTTTGAGCAACTAGATCCAGTGGGAGGCGTCCCTGCCCATGGCAGGGGTCTTGGAACTGGGTGATCTTTAAGGTCCTTTCCAATCCAAACCATTCTGTGATTCTATGATTACTTCAGTGCTGCAGCTAAGACAAGCAGCACACCCAACTCGATTATGGACTTGGCAAGCCCAAGGTCCTTTGAATCCACCAGGCAAATACTGCCTAGCTCCAGTAACTTGGTATTGGTACTTATAAAACTGCCTTACAGCCTTCCTAGTGATTCATTCATGGCGGTATTGCTGCCTCTGCCTCTGGCTTAAGAAAAGGTTTGGTCTTTCACCCAGCTGACCCCTCCTCAGCATGGAGGAACGTGCAGACTCCATAGAATCACAGTACAGAATCACAGAATTGTTTGGTTGGAAAAGACCTTTGAAATCATGGAGTCCAACGGTACCTTTCTAGTACTAAATTGTATTCCTAAGCACCTCTCTACACATCTTTTCAATATGTCCAGGGATGGTGACTCCACCACTTCCCTGGGCAGCTTCCCCAGTGCCTTCTCCAGGCTGAGGGGAAACCTAGAGCAGCTCCCAGTACCTGAAGGGGCTACAGGAAAGCTGGGGAGGGACTTTTTACAAGGGCCTGGAGCGATGGAATGAGGGGGAATGGATTTGAATTTGAAGGGGAAGATTTAGATGAGATATTAGGAAGAAATTCTTCACTGTGAGGGTCGTGAGGCACTGATACCGGTACAAGTTGCCCAGGGAAGCTGTGGCTGCCCCATCCCTGGAGGCGTTCAAGTCCAGGCTGGATGGAGCTTGCAGCAGCCTGATCCAGAGGTAGGTGCTCCTGCCCCAGGACAGGGGGGTCGCAGTTGGATGGGCTTTAGGTCCCTTCCAACCCAAACCACCCTGTGACACCTTCCGCAGGGGCTCAGCTCCCGATACGGCGGGACCCAGGCTTTCTCTGGGCCCGAAGGGGATGCTTTTAACTCGTGTGACGCCCAGGGGACCGCTCAGGAACTGGGGGGGGGAGGGGAGGAACCGGGGAGAGAGGGGGGGCACCGGCCGCCCCTCGCTCCGCCCCGCCCCACCCCACGTGACACATGACGCAGCCACGCACGCCGGCGCCGCGTTTGAAGTTGGCGCGCGATTCGCCTTTCCCCCTCCCCTCCCGCGCGCTCCCAGCATTCCTCGCGCTCTCCGCTGCCCCGCGCGCGCCGGCCGCCCCTCCCTCCCTCTCTCCCTCCTCCTCCTCCTTCCCCCCCAACCTCCACCCCATCCCCGGCCGGCGGCCGCGGCAGCCGCGCTGGCGCATGCGCACTCGCGCCGCCCGCCGCCATTTTGTGTCCGAAGCGACTGTGGAAGCGATTAAACCGCGGGCTGGTGCCGGGCGCCGGCGGCGGCGGCAGCGGGGAGGGCGGGGTTCGGCGGCTCGNNGGGGCCCGGGCGGCGGCGCGGGGGGCGGCGGCGGGGTCCCGGCGGCCGGAGGGAGCTCGGCGGGGCGGCCGGGCGCAGGTAAGAGGCGGCGGGGGGGTTTGCAGTCGCTTTCTCCGGCCTCTAGGTGTCACGATGGGGCTCCGGTGCGGCTGGGGCCCCGCAGCGGCCGCCGCCGGGGAAGCAGGGGGCTTTGTCTCCCTCTATCGTCCCCAGCGCGGCCGGCGCCTGCCCGACACCGCCGCCGGCCCCCGCAGCGCGGCGCTGGGACGCGGGGACGACCGGGCCTCTCCCCCCCCACTCCCTCCCTGCCCGGGGCCGCCGACTCCATTTTCTTTCCTTTGTCTCCTCGGCGGATCGCACCCCCCCTCCCCCCCACCGCCCGCATTCCACACGCTTTGCCTTTTCCCTTCCCGTACCTTCCCCGTCCCGCTCCCCCTCCACCCCCGCCCCTCCCC
>WAAB01005804.1:4713-73091 GCA_013389865.1 Piaya cayana | reverse complement strand
ATTTAGAGCCACCGGCACCCCCCCATCCCGCACACTCCAGGCAGCAGAGACACTGGTACCCCCCCATCCTGAACGTCCCGGGCAGCAGAGCCACCGGCCCCCATCCCCTGCTTCATCTGAGGATTTAGAGCCACCGGCACCCCCCTATCCCACACACCCCAGGCAGCAAAGCGATCAACCCACACACCAACAGCTGCCCACCCCTGCTTTGTCTAGGGAGCAGAACCACCAGCACCCCTCTAAATCCTGCACACCCCGGGCAGCAGAGCCACTGACATCCCCTTCCCCGATACTCTACAAGCCTACAGCGGGGCTGCCACCCATTGAGGGGTGCCCGCTTTTGCTGCACTGCCTTTGAAGCCCCTTCTCTTCACCCAGGGAGTGGAGCCACTGACTCCCCCTCCCCTCCTTTCACCACACACCCACTCGGGGTGCAGTGGGGCTGCTGCCCACCTGGGCACATGTTGTGGCACTCAGCCCTGGCGCCTGCCTAGTACTGGGTCTCAGAGCCTGCCACGGGTCCCTTCCCTCCTGCGTGGGTCTGTTTGGTGATGGGTTTTGTGACCCATCTCTTGTTGTGGTGTGGAAAAGGAAATGGCACATGTTCTGGAGCAGAACAATATGCGTTTTGTTCTCTCCATAAACTTAAAATTTCTCCATTAAGTGTACTTCTATGGTATCAGGTTTGGCCTTGCCTTAGCTTCGCGAAATGGCTGTGGTACAGGGGGATTGTCACGTTGCCTGCATCCCTTTCTGTTCGATGTAATCCCTAGGACTTGCCTGCTGGGTAGAATGGGCTTGCCTTCCTGTTTGTGACTTCCTATTTCCCCCACAGTCTTTCCTTCCCCCTTGAGTAAAGGCATGGCTGTTCCTCACCTCCTGCTAGCTATCGAATCCTGGTAATAAACTCCAGAGGGGTTGTTAGCAGCATCTGAAATGCTGTTTACCCCTTCCAGTATATGTGTGCGTTGTTTCAGTGCAGGAAGTGTGTCATCATTTCTCTCAAGTTCTCTAGCTCATTCTGCTTGTGCAGAGCCTGTTGAATTGGCAGGGATCTTTGGGGTGTAAGAAACAGCTCCCTATTTGTATTCAATCTGTAGTTCTTACCAAAGCCATACCTAGCATTTTACTTTAGTACAGAAGTCGTTAGGACTGAAGGAAAGAGCAGTTTGAGCATAAGGGCAAAGCAGTGCTCTCTTCTTTTTAAGCTGATTTTCTACTGGATGTATAGGGCTAGCTCAATTTTCACATCCTCTCTACATGAGGAAGGCTATTAGGATGCACAGAGTGGCATCATTAACACACTTGAAACTTTGTGGGGTTTTTTTGAGGGGTAATGTGTGTGCAAAAGGTGCAAAATTTGAATTCCTGTGGCTTCAAGAGGCCCTACACCTGAAAATAATACTGCCAGCCCTGATTCGGACAAGGCTTGGGGAGCTGTCACTACAGTGTGAAGTTTGTTGGCAACTCATGCCTGCAGCGTTGCTGAGGGAAAGAGCTATTTTGAGAACTGCTTTTCGTATTAGCAGGCTGCATCTGCAGCGTGAGCCATAGCTAATTTTTGTGTCATTACCAGCTCTTGGGGCTGCAGGTTGATACCTGCCTAATGCTGTAGCTTTGCTGTCATCTTGGAAATGCCAGAGGCTGACCTGTTGTTTTCTTGTGTTTATTCAACATTTACATTAAAAATCTTAGTTATATGTGATTACTAGCTTGTTTAGGAATTTCTGTATAGAGCCTACTCCAGAACTTTATTTTTTCACTTCCCCTTAATACTTCATGTCCAGGAACTCCCACTTTTCTGATGAAAGTCAGGTGCTAGGCACTATCAGGCTTACCTGCTCTCTGGGAAGAGCCAGCCTGTTCCTCACCCGTACCCCTCATCCTTTGGCAGCTTCTTAGTTGCTTGTAACAGCAAGCAGTTTTGAGCTCTTCCTGCTCCATTTGAATGGTTTTTTGTACGTTTGCTATTTCAATATATTGAAATGATAAATAACATATTTATTATATTTGCATTAAAACTCCCCGGTTCACTCATCCTGGCAGTTCTTGCTTCTCTGACCGCCCTTTGCCAGAGATGGAACACTGAAGGGAGTAGGTGAGCATGAGGGTCACAAATGCTGCTTCACCCTCTGCTTGTCCGTGCCCTAGAAATCTGTGTAGTGAGAAACAGCTGCTACCTGCACATGGGAAGGCACTTGTTGGCTGAAGTGCTAGTCTTCAGCCTCTGCAGTGGAGCTGGAAGAAATCAAAGCCCTGACCCACTGGTTGTTTTGTTTGCATTAATTTACTGAGCTGCACTGATTTGTTTGCTTAACTATAAGCCTCTGTTTATCCATTTGACTCTTGTTCAGATGTCCAGTTCAGTCTTTGTTGTACTAAACCTTGATATTTCAATACATTATCAAGTTCTGCTGCTCTGCAAATGCTATGTGGTCTTGGAGATGTACATGGATCCAAGAAATTTCCTTTTCTTGATCACAGCTTTTTTTTTCTGCTCATAAAAACTATGATTTAGTAAATGGCTTTACTTTTTTTCATTTTTTTTTTGCATAAACGTAGTACAGGAGAAAGATTCTTCTTGTAACGCAAGGTCTTGCTCTTTTTGTACTGAAGGATATTTGAATTTCATTTAAAACACCTTGTTCTATTGCTCTTCCCGCTTCTGCCCAGTAATCCATCATTCTTCAGGATTTAAATGAGATGCTTATTCTAGACACATTTAATATGAAAACTAAATAGTAGGCGCTCAGTTGAGCGATCTCATTATTTTCTGATTAACAGTAATAACCTTGAAAAGAAGAGTAGGATAAACAAGAGGTGGGTAGGGAGCTCGTTTTTTTCAGGCTGTATTAATGTCGAGGTAACCTAACAACTCAATTTCAGTGTCAAATGTAAATTCCAGCTAAGGTGAAGCTCCCCTTATTTAGTATTATAAAAACTTGGAAGCTATTGAGCCTTAATGCCTTTCTTAGCGTGGTTCTTAATGTCTGCCTTAATATGATTCTTAACAGGTGAAAATACAGAAGCGGTGCAAAGACAGCTCTTGCGGATGGTGCAGTTACCATGTGCTGCTTAGCAGAGAGATATGGTAGAATGGCATTCCTGAAGAATCATCCTTAATCAATCCCTGCAGCCAGAGTTGTGAGACATAGATCTTTACAGTTGCAGTGTAAGGGTTTGGTTTTAGAGACCCTTCGGTTCGAGCAGTCCCACTATTTGCCTTTAGCTTCCTGAGCATTTCAGTGTACTGCATGGTGTTGATAGTAAAGAGGCAAGGGCACGTATGCTTACATGCATATAAAGCACAAAAGGGGAAGTGACTGGCTTGGATAGGTATCGCGGAGAGGGAAGCTCACGCAATCGATAAACAAGCTCTGATTTATTAGCAGATTCGGTAGGGTTATATAGTTTTCTAACAAAGCGAAGGCATTTACAGAGCATCAGACTTCTAATTGGCTACCTATACTTATGATTTCATAGTCCATTACTTAGTAGTTCTACTTGTGGTTGCAATTGTAGCTAAGTTGCTCATTTTCTCAGGCATTAGTAGGTGCAATATCTCCTGCTTCGCATCCTGTCCTTGTACACAGCATACTTCCAAGGCATCTTGTTCTTGCCTTCTTACATTGCTTCGTTACATGTAATAAAATACAAAGTTACTACATAGTCATTACATCAAATAAGATAGAAACTTACTACATGGGAGTTATTGATTAACTGTTCCAGTGAGCTATGACCTTGCTGATGTAACCTTTCCTCCACAGATATGCTGACCAGATAGTAGATGGGAGGGCTGCTGTACCAGCAGTAATGCAGGAAGCTGTGCTGCAGGGTGTTTTCTACACCCTGTGGTTCAGGTTATATGCCCAAACACATTGTTTTGTCAGTCAGCTATCAGCATTGTCTGGCATAGCAACAAATCCGTGAACTTTGTAAAACTTCATGGGTTTCACTCAAAAGCTTCACTCAAATGTAAAGAGACTGAGAATGGAGTTCAGCTTATACTGAAAAATCTTATTTTACCTCTCTTCTTTTTTCCACCAGAATCTAAAAATTTCTGTTGACATCATTGAGCTTGTCAAATTCTAACAAAACAGAAGTCAAATTGCAGACTGTTTGGAGCATGAAATACACCTTTGTCTGTATTAATATGCATCATGATTAGAAGCCTGCATGTCTCTCAAGCATCAGCAGGTAAAGTAGTTATCTGTAAAGTAGAGGAGAAAGTAGCTTAGTCCAGTTATATAGAGTGTTACTTGCCTTAATTAGGTTGTCAAAGTAAAGTACTCCTTACTCCTCCTTTCAGGTATTTAGAATTAGGTTGCTTTTCTGAAAGCCTCTGAAAATCCTCTGGTTTTTTTTTTATTTTTAAATGAAATAGAAAAAACAAAAACAAGACAAAACATAAACAAGAAAAAACAGCCAGCCCCCTTCTCCACAAAGTACGTTGGGAGGCGAGAGAGGTGATTACCTTATCCAGTGTGGGTTTTTTCCACTTCTGACACTGGAATATCCCTGGCTGTTGTATTGGAAGAAATATTATGTGGTTGATGCACTTCAGAACACTAGGGAATTTCCAGGAGTTTGGAGAAGTGCCAATATAGCAGTGTTAAAAGGAGATGGAGTGGATGAACGTGGCAGCTAGTAATGCAGTGCCGTTCAGAGGCACCTTGGGTATTTGCCTAGCGCTGTGTGATGTTAATACATATATAGTTATGTTATTACCAACTCTCCCATTTATTCCTACTATAGAATTTATAGAAGAGGAGAAAAAATGTAATTAATCCTAGTAATTAAAGCTTTAAGGAAACTAGAGTTTGTTAAATTTATTATTTGGCTTTGTTACAGGTATATCTCTTCAAGATCTTACAGAATGTAAGAATGCCATTCAGTTCAGGGTAGTTCAGGAATAGTTCAGGGGTGTTATGAGGCTCAGTAGTTTCCATGGATGTTCAGCAAGAACTGGTAATTGCTTCTCACGGTTTCTTTTCATTACTCATTTACTGTCTCGATTTAAAACTTCTCTATGGTAAAATTACGGTTCATGGAAGGGCAGGCAGCATTATGGCAGCTGTTGTGATTGTCAGGTGAAGTGGATCCATTCAGGTGCATGTGCTGAGGCTGCTGTGTGTAAAGCTGTACAGCTGAGTACAGCTGGCATCGAGGCACATGGTATCCTGGGAAGCAGTGTCTGAGCTGTGGAGTCATAGTGGATAAGCAGATAAAGCATGAGTTTCCAAGGTGATGTTGTTATAAAGAAGCTAAAGTAATTCTCTGCATTAATGGGATGAGTAGAGATGCATTCTTGCCTATGTGGGGTGGGCTGAAGTCATTACCGAAATAGTGTGTGGTTCTGGCATCAGCACTTAAGTAAAAAAAAACCATCAACCAACGAAGTCATGTCTGCAAGGGGGATTAATCTCTGGTGTGATGGAGAGTGAAAAAGTAATGCCGTGCAGTGAAGCATTAAGAGCTCACTGTGCAGCTTCTTGGCAAAACTGGGAGGTGACTTGTTTGAAGTCCTCAGATACCTCCCTGGCGAGGTAATACTGGATATTGGTGAGTTTTTCTAAGTCATTGCTGGCAAACAGACAAGAATTTGTAGTCAGATAAGTTCAAATTAAAAGGCACAGCTTTTCACAGTGAAGGTGATTAACCTTTGGGTTATCATATGAACGGAAGTCATGCATTTCTTAATTTCTTAACATCCTTGAAGCAAGATTGTGGGAAAAAGTCTTAAAATGGCTTTAGCCAGCTGTAGGGTACTGAACTGCTTCCATTTTGGATACGGTTAGAGAACTGCAATCCAGGAGAGGTCAGACTTGATGATCATCAAATAAGAGGTGATCATGCTAAAGGAAAAATATGGCAAACTTCTCTTTCACTTCTCTCTTTACCTTCTCTTTCACCAACTTCCCCTCTTTTTGAACAGAGAAAGGTTTAAGACTTTCCTTGGAAGTCTAGAACATGGTAAAGCCAGTAAAATCTTGTGGAGAGGAGAAAGTAAGCAGGTATTGATACATATACTGGAGGTGTGTCAAAATAATCTCCCATTTATTTAATTGGAACCTTTGACTGTAAAAAAAATCCTTATCTGCGGCTGTGGTCTTAGTGAGCTGTGGTGGGATAAATGTTACTAATGTGCTCTCAGGACACTGCTGGCTCCTGGGCAGCTTGCTGTCTGCCAGGTAACCCTAGGATCTTGCAGTAACGCTGCTTTCAAGCCAGTACCCAGCTTGTACTTAAGTGGTTCTTCCATCCCAGTTCATAGCATGGGAAATGCTCAGTGAAGGTGAAGCAAGGTGATTTTTTTTAATTGAATCCACTTCAGAAAATACGACCTTGTAAAGTTAGTTATGCATTCTGTTGTTTATTGAATGATATTTGATATATTGCATTTGTAGTGCATGAATTTATATGCAGTGATCCTCGTTTTAAAGTGGATGCTGAGTAAAATACCAAATTAATTAGGAGTGAAACTAGGGAGAGTAAAGCTATGGAAAGAAGAGTAAACAACAGTTAATAATTTTGAGTTATAGCAATGTATCACATGTGGTGACTTGTCACAAGCGTTTGACGCTTTCAGAGCTCTCAAGAATGTTATAGGAAGTAACCTGATGGTGGTGGAGGCATCTCCAGGTGGAGATTGCCAAAAGCTAAAAGTACTCTTCATGTATTACATATTTTAACGAGGTGGGCAGCCTGAGAACTGTCTCTGCTGCAGAGCTAACTTGCATGTGATCTGCATGCTATTCTGGAGGGTAATTTCAACAGGAGCACCTGATGCAGAAGTTCAGCAATTCTGGTTTCTCCTGGCTGTTTGTAAGAAGGCAAACAGAGTCTGTGTTCGGCCTGACTGCTGTTCTGGGTGTAGTTCCTAGCATTCACACAACTTTTTAGGTAGATGCAGTGAGGTTTGTGGTGAGCCTGTAGCTTGTAGAAGGAAGAAATAGGGAAAATACACCACAAGTGATGGAAAACTCTTTGGGTGAGATACTTTGGAGGTTTGGAAAGGGATTAGCAGGTCCAAAAACTGAGATCCCTAATCACATGCTTGGGTGTTAGAATGCGGGTGGTAAACCACAGACATAACTGATTGCTGTCCTTTCAGTGTTCTCTGCTTGAGCTTTTGGAGGCAAACTGCTGATTGGATGCTGATTTGTCCTTGCAGGGCCTTTTTTTTTTTTTTTATTAGTGTTGGAGAAAGATTTTTTTTTTTTTAAATTCCCCCCCCAGCCTATTGATAAAAGCTGTACAAGTGAATTTACGACTCTTTGTGTTTGGAATAACACCAAAGCATTTAGCCAAGTAAAAGTCATGGCTTCCCTGGAAAACTAAGTTGGCTTGCACTGGGTTTGTTATGTCACCTTCTCCATCCATTTGTGCATTGGAAATGGCATTGCCAGCCAATGAGTTGGTCAGCTGAATTTGCTTCCCCATGGGTCCATCTATCCTTGTCCATCCTCAAAAAAAAAAAAAAGTTGGGGAGACACTAGATTCAAGTGTGTGTGTGGAAGAACTGCCGCTCTGAGTCTGATTTAAGCCTTTGTGGAACCATGCCACAAAATATTTTGGGCTTTCTGAAAAGGTAGGTGAGGCCACAAGTACTCATGGCAGCATTTGGGTAGTTGTAAGTTTTTTTTTACTCTTGCAGTAGAAAAGTAAACCTTGCTGTAGGTTTAAAATCACTGTCAAGGGAATTAGATTCTCCTGTTTACTGATGAAAGAGACATTATTGCTCTGCACTGGCCCCTCAAAGAGCTTTTTGCTGCTGTAGAACCAGTAGTGATTTTCAGCCAATTATTTTGGCTTCTTGTGTAGTTTTTCTGTTGTCTTGTATTCAATTTGCAAAACTGTTTGCTTGAAAACACCTTTAACATTCAGAGATTTCAAATTGAAGGAAATGCTACCAAATTTAAAATGCCCCCCTGTTTTGGCTTTTATGTACTTGGCATAAGACTAACAATACTACGTTTGAAAACAGTGGATTTCTCCTGTGTGCCAAGCTGTTTGAGGTGGAAGTGTAATATAAACTTTAGTTTTGCTTTCTGTGTAAGTTACGCAAGAGAACCTTTTTGAAGCATTTTGGGAGTTTTCAGATTGCAGGATGAAGTCCTGCAATAAACCTAAAAAATTAAAAAAAATGTTTGAAGGCTATTGGTTTCACTCAGAGCTTATCAGATTATTAAAACCTTTTTTCTTTTCTTTTTGGAGGATGGAAGAAGTTAGTGTTATCCAGCATTCCTGCTGAGTATGTAACTTACTGCCACTTCTGATCATTGAAGAGAGATTTATCGCTTCCTGTGGCAATACTGAATACTCAAAAGGTACTCATTGATTACTTCATCCTTGCCTACCTTATATATGAATGTACTCCAGGAATGACTACTATTGACTCTTGCCTGCTCTAAGCTGTTGGAGCATTATATGAGCTCAGAGTTGTTTGTACGTGGCTTCTGTAGTGTGTGTGGAAATAGTTTTGTGCTGTTGAAGCAGCTGCATGCTCTCCCTGTTCTACCAGCATTTTGACCTACGTGAAGAAGAATTGGGCAGCTTCCCTGGCAGAATGATGGAGCAGACCAGCAAATATTCAGATGTCTGACTTGTCTGACATGACATCTGTAATTTTGGAGGCATCTCCTTCAAGTGGCTTCTGCAAACAAATCCTTAGGGATGTTTGCGCCAGCGCCACCTAATTCAAAGAAGGGGGATGGCATTGAATGCTTGTCCCTGCTCTATTGCCATTCCATCTCTCCCTGGTCAGAAGTTCTTAATCCAATGGGGTTGTTGGTCGGCATGATGTGTTACCATTTGTCCTTGTCCAGGAGCTGCCTCTTCAAATGGGCTGTCCTGTACCAGCAGCCAGGGAGCTTTTTCAGCCAACTTCTGGTACTCGAGGTGTAACCTTTTGTTAGGATTCTGGAGAAGAGAGCACACAGTAGTCCATATTTCTTCAAAGACAGATTTTTTTTTTGTTAACTGCAGAAGTGTTCTAGGTCCTCTGGAATTTATGTGAAAGCAAATGCTGAGACCAGTAAAATTCTCTGCCCTAAGAGCATCATGTTTATAATGGTGTAGCTGGAAAAAAACCTCAGTATTTTATGTTTGAAGTTTAAGTATACCCTTCATTTTGTTTAATGCCAGAGAAGGGTAACGTGATTTGTGTTGGAAGGGACTGATTGTGGTGCCTTGGTTCAACACCTGGCTCAGTGTGGGGCCAGCTTTGAAGTTAGGTGAGGCTGTTTAGGGTTATATTTACCAAATTTTTTCAATAGCTGAAAATAGCTCTTTGCTCTCCTGTTAGGTAGTTGAAGGTAGCAGCGAGATCTCCCCTTAAATTTCTCACAGCTAACTGACAGTCTGCACTTGCTTTGTGCTCTACCCACCTCGTCTTTTTGCAGCCCCCTGATGGGCTCTTCCCAGTGTGTGTCAGTCTACTATGCTCAGAAGTGGACACATGGAACACTTAAATTTCCACACTATTCCTGTTTTCCTTCATGATTATCAAACCTTACCCTCATGTCAAAGATCTTATTGGAATGTAAATTCACGCAAGATATTTTATGCCAGGAAATATGCTGGTTACTGTAATGGAAGTGGGCTGTCTTTACAGGAAAGTGGGATAGGAGTGACTTCCCCCACCTGGGTTATTACCATGGAGTGGATTGGAGCAAGCATGCTTTGCAGTTTCTAGATACGTGGTGCTGGGAAACTCTGCTCTTTGGGTTGTACATTACTAGACTGATATTCCTTGAGTGGCAGCTTGAGCTGCTTACTTCAAAACTCCAGGAACCTGTGTCCTTAAGGAGAGTCTGTACCTTGTGAAAAGAATAGGTTGATGGTTGTGCTTCGCATTAACCTGCCACCAGTTGTGATCTGCAGATGTCCCTGTAAACTATTCTGAATTTGTGTTTTTCTGTAGTGTAAAACCAAACTACAGTTATTGTTTTGTTCCTCTTTTCCCCTATGAAGATATTGGGTGTGATGTTTATTTAAAACAAATCTTTTCACTTAAGTCATTTGCTAAGCAGAAAATTCGGGTTTGAAAATCAGAAGAAATTTGTTTCTTGATTCAAAGTTAGGCTAAAACAATAGCAATACATGAAATGAAGCTTTCATTGCATTAGATTTGCTTGATTGAAGAGTCCAAACCTGTTGGATCTGGTGATGAAAATTCTGAGATGATACAGTTCTTTGTGGGAGGGATTCATTTCACATCAAGTGTCTTCTGAATGGAGAAGTCATTCACTCCTAAGGCTTTTCTGTGTTAATTTACAAGTTTTTGAGTTTTGGGAAATAACAGTTTTCTCCAGGGTTACGAGTCAGCAATAAAAACTGAGCTACTAACAGCAGTGACCTTTACTTAAGTGTTAAATAGAGATTGACACAAAATGCTTTTTTTAAAAGCTTACAGTCACTGAACATCCACAGCTCCAACTGACTTCTTATCAGTAGTGCTCTTTAAAGCTGATAAACAATTAAAAATAGACTTGCCAAGGAAAAATTGCAGCCAGAACTGAGACTTGAGTGCCTCATACTAAATAAGTGACAAGAGAAGTGGGGTGAGAAGGGGAAATACTGAAATTCAAAGGGTGTAGGACTGGTGTGAAATTCAACACTGTTTGGCCTGCATCACTGGGTGCAGCAGGAATACGTGTTTCAGAATATGTGCAGTGTAAGTGTGACTATTTTAAGCTGTTAATTGATTAGAGTAATGAAGCTAGAGTCACAACTCTTGGATCAGCTAGCAAGATCATAGAAGTCTGCTGAACTGAATTTTACTATATTGATAGTGTTACTTGCTGCATGGACAGTGTGTAATGGGTTGTACTTGGCTTTAAATTATACCCCTTTAAGTGTAAGAACTGCTTTTGTGTCCTTATTTTGGTATCACATAGGAGGAGGACATCTGAAGTGGGCATAGCCAGCTCTGAGATGTCATATCACACTCTTAATGTAACATGAGGCATACAGAGTTTTAGGTTGTAAGAACAGTGCATGCTAAGGAGTTTGAGAAGTAGAGGAGTTTACAAAATGAGTTCATTCTTCGTAGTAAAAAGCATTAAAGCTGATTAAAATATGCTTTGGTTTTGTTTAAGGCTTTTGATAAGTGAAGGAATCCTCAAGCACTTATCAGTGCTGCTATTCTTAGTGGTGCAGGACTGCACGTTTTCAGTTAAACAAACATTAAACATTCAAAATGGTGCTTTCCCCCCCTTTTTTCTGTTCTTTTATGTAGTTTCACTAGTACTACTTATCCATTCTGTTCCAGAGTGTGTTCAGACATCAAGAGCTGCATGAAGAATAGCCAGCATGAAGAGAACAAATCGGTCCAGGCAGAAGTGCAGAAGCATCAAGAACACAAATGTAAATTAAGGGGTTTGAAAGTGTGGTATGCGTTCCGTGCTGAGAATAGTTTCTTGAACACTTAAAGCTTACACTGTGCTCAAAGAAGCCCTCTTGCCATGCTTCTCTTTTGACTGGCCTGAGTGTCTGGGCACACCAGAGCCTTGGTGTGGATGGGAATAAGTATCTCTTTGGCTCGGTGAGCTCTGGCCTGGATTAGTTTCCTGCCCAGTTAGCTGCAGTCTTAGAAATGCTTATGCAAATGTTAGGAATAGTTGGGGTGATGTGGGTAGGAAGAAAGGGATACTAATAAAGGCCGGGATAGCTTCTCTGGCAGAGTTAGTGTGTTTGAAAATGAGGCCTTAGTCCTGATGGGAAGGTTTGTTCCCTCCAAGGCTGAGTGGCTTTTTGGGAGTTTGTGTTCTGCTTTATCTGCTTTGAAGGTTGATTGTAGTGGCACCTCTAGGGTTTGGTGTATGAGAATATTTGGAACATGAGTCCAAATGTATTAGGTACTTGTATGAAATTGATTTAAAAATTGATTCCACTGCTTGAAGGGGGCATAAAAGAAAGATGAGGAGGGTCTTTTTGCAAAGGCAAAAAAGTGATAGGACTAAGGGGAATGGCTATAAACTGGAAAGGGGCAAATTTAAATGTTAGGAGGAATTTCTTCACAACGAGGGTGGTGAGGCAGTGGCACAGGTTGCCCAGGGAAGTTGTGGATACCCCATCCCTGGAAATGTTCAAGACCAGGTTGGATGGCACTTGAGCAGCCTGATCCAGTGGGAGGCGTCCCTGTCCATGACAGGAGGGTTGGAATTAGGTGATGTTTAAGGTCCCTTCCAACCCAAACCACTCTTTGAAAACTTCAGCATGAACGCCACTGTCTAGAGTTCACCTGGCTTTGGTTCTGTTTACATCTGTTCCAACATCTATTAATTCAGACGAATTTCTCTGCCACCTGTGATTCAGAAGTGAGCTTGAATTAATTTAGGTGCCAGGAACTTGTCTGTCACCCTTCTGCCATAAGTGTTTTCAAAACTCTCCTGGAATTTCCTGTCCCTGCTGCAACAACAGTAAACTAGACCTCTCTGACAGCCTGACAGTAAGTTTACTAGCACTGACTTTAGTTTTCCTTGTGTGCAGCAGGGTGTAATTTGTGAGGTGACTAAGAGTTACTGCCTGGACAGCTGTTGTTCATGGGGTAGGACCCATGTTGCCATCACAGGTATGAGCACCTCCTGCTTCTCTGATTTGAAACCTGAATTCCCTTGGCCAGGCAAAGTATGGTTAATTACTGAGTACTTGTGCAAAGATAAAAGGAGTAGCTGCTCCCCAAGAGCTTGTTCTTAGATACTCATTCATCTAGATGAAGTCTTAGAGGAAAACAAAATACAAATGCTTGTACCTTATTATGATGTCTTCAGGATGCCATGAAACTTGTTGCACTGGTCTCTCTCCAGGCGTGGTAGTGTCTTGCGCAGCAGTTCTGATGCCATGCAGCACTGCAGCAGAGAGCTGAAGAATCCCGCTGTGATCAGACTAAGTTTGGAGAAACACTTTTTTTTTTTCTGTAAGCAGTTTGCTAATAGCCTGAATGAAAACCTAAATTAATGTGTGAGGGGGAAATGGCCACAAATAATTGTGGATAAAATTATTGGCCTTTTCCAATATCTGCCTATAATATTAGACATTACTTTCTGTGGAAATGAGGTTTACAGGTTATTTTAACCTGAAATATTTTTCCAGTGTTCTCAATTAATTACCTTCAAGTATTCTAGTGGTCTTTTGTGAGGTCTTTCATCACTTTTATATTATGAACTACTGTAAAAGAGAGGGACTGATTAGTTTTAGGATTCAGCATCAGCTGAAAATTTAATTCCTTTGTGACAGCTACATTTAAAGTGTAAATCTTTCTGTATTTCACACTTAATAACATTGAATAAACATTTCCTTCTGAAATGAACTGTCATGTTAGGAAAACACAATACCTTTCTTGATATATTAAAAAGGGAAATGCTTCCAAAAAATGATTGATGTGGAAAAGTTTAGTTCACGTTTCCCCACTGTCACTTGAGAATTTTGTGTATGACTAAAGAACTAGTGTCATCTAGTGAGCCTACGCTAGCAGTCATGGGAAAATGTAGGGAGAATTTTAAAGTAAAGTTTAAAAGAATGTTAGGGGAAATTAGAGAAGAATGGAACAAAGTTTAAGAACTCTTGCTAAAAATGTCCCTACTACTTTCAGTAGAATTTTTATTCCCCATATCTTAAGGGAAAACAAGGTGAGGGGAGGGAACCGAACCCATACTTCTGGAAGTAAAGGTGAAATTCTTTCACCAAACTGCTTTCTTCACTAAGGCTTACTGTGTCAAGGTAAAAGCAAGTTATAGCCCTGGTGACCTAAGTGTGTGTGTGATTTGTAAGCAACAGCAATAATTTTGGTTTTTTTAATTATTATTATTTGCAACATGAGTTTCAGGCAGTTGACATAATTGTATTATGCTTTCCTGTCCATTTTAGGCTGTGTCTTATTACAGCAGAATTAGCAGTATTAGTTCTGGAAGTGCTGTGGTTCTGGGCCCTTTTGCTCGTGTCAGGTGCAAGATGAAGGAGGAGTTTATTCTGCAAACAGCTGAGGAAATAATACAGAATTGAGTTTCCTTCTGTCTTGCTTGGGGACCCTATAGGTATACTGTGTTATGTCTTGCACAGGTCTTCCTATGACTTCTTGATGCAGAGTAACAGGTTAACTTTGTCCTGAGTAGTTGCAGAGTGCACAGGTATGTGCTGCTTACTGACTGAAAAATACAGGTCAGTGCTGACTGAGAGTTCTCATCACTTGGAATTCAATTTCATGCTATACGATGAATGTTTGAAAGAGCTCTGCTAAGATCTCTGGGCAGGACCAACAACTAGGAAGATTTCTTTGTGTAGGTTACAGAAGGAGAGAAAAACAACAACAAAAAAGACAGGAGGAGGTTGTAGAAATGTCATGGAATGCTATTTGATTCCAGTTCTGCACCAGGCTAGCTGTGGGTAAGGAATACCAGTGAGGGCCTGGCTGTGCTCTTCGCGTTCATAATGGTAAGAGGTAAAGATTACCTTTGGTAAATTCTGGCCCGTAGTGCGCTACCCTCACATAATTGTAAGAAAAAGGTAACTTTGGTTCACAGTTAACAATTGACCAAATGAAATAGTGCATGGGTTTGATCACAGTTAAATGCTATTGACTTCAAAGAGGAAGGTACCCACAAATTGGCTTTGAACCAGAGGGCTGCAAGATGCTTGAGAGAAAGCAATTTTACTGGCATGTGTACTTGGTGGCCAGCACGATGGCACAAAGCAGAGGGATGCAGCTCGGTGCAGCCACCTGGCTTCTGGATCTCAAAGTGCTTGGTGCTGTGGTGTGCTTAGCAGTGCTGTGTTTTCCTTTGACAGGGATTATCAAATGCTGTGCAAGTTAAGAATCTGGTCCCCTATCTTGTTAATGGGGAGAAATAGTTGGTAATTTAGTGTAGAGATTGACTTAAAGGCAATTCATTAATCGGGAAGAATATGCTCTTCTCCCTGCCTTGTTTAGGGAGGCCAGCGTTCCAGCACAGATACCTCCATTGGGGAACCGCAGTGGGGCTTCAGGTGCTGTTGAAGGTGTCTGATGGTATCCTGGCCCTTTGCAGGGCCAGTACTTGAGGAAACCATCCCTCTACGTGTTTGCAGTTGCAGCTGTCATTCCTGCAGCTTTTTTTTGTATATATCTTGGGGCTTCTTCACCTTGACAGGCTAGTTGTGGTGCACAGAAAAAGCACAAGCAGTTATTAACCCATGATGAAGTTCTTTTCTATTACAGGCTTCTTGATTTTTTTCCTTACTCTCTCTGAGATGCTAAAATATTTCTCAGATTAATTGGATGATAGTGAAGTAGTAAGACTGTCTTTTTAAAATATAAAGCTGTAATAGATGTTTGTCAAATAGTGTATTTTTTTGTTGTTTTTTCAGTGCCAGTTTTGTAAGTGGCAAGGAGGAAATGAGAAAACAGCTGGGAATGGGTGTAGCAGTTGTAACCAGTGAATATGGAATTGAATGCAGTAGGCAAATGGAAGCTTTGTTTCCACCATGAGAAAATTAGTTAATAAAAAAAACTTTATTCTAGCTTTCTACTTTCTACTGTTAGTAGTAAATCTTTAATGTTTTATGTATGATAGCACTATGAAAATACCCTCTCCCAAGTTCATAGGGTCCTACCTATTTCTTGAAGTTCTGTGAACGTTGTCAAGTAGTTTGGTGTTCCTAGGCTTATACATAAAAGGAAAAACAGGATATATTTGTTTGCCTCTTTCACCTGTTCCAAAAGAATTCAACACAAGATTCTTTTAGCTTTTGTACAACTTATTATTGGTCAAGTAACTCTTCCACTATTAACTTTTCCTATTTCTGTGGGCAATTAGCAACAGAAATGGATGAGAATCTACTATGAAATTTTGGTGTCTGTGTATATAATCAGAGTTCTGGCTAACCTGTGGGTCTTTGGCTTTATGCACAAATAGCCTGTTTGCATCCAGCTTCGTCCCTCTTGAAGGCGTGACCATGTACTTCTAGAACCAACCTGAGTTCAAAAGCTGTATAGCCATGTTTGTGAAGTGCTGAGACCAAGCTAACAAACCTGTCTTGGGGGTCTGTGGTCCTACGCAGAGTCCTTCAAGCATCTTCCCACCACTTTTCCAGCTATATCAAGATTTTTTTTTTAATTCTAGTACCACATTATATGGAGACCAGGAATTGATTTGATGAGCTTTTAAACAGAGAGAGAAGTGCTTTGAGAAGAGATTGAACATAGACCTAGTTCATGTTCTGGATTTATTGCCTGTCTAGGGGTGCTACTGATATGCCCAGGAGACTGGGAGCAACTGTTGTGAATAAGAGCAGTGCTAGGAAGGGCTACGCTTAAATGCTTTGTGGGTTGTATGATTATCTGTTTGCTTTAGAAAATGTTATGTTCATGCCATGTTCATCCCTTATCAGGGGAGCCCTGCTGGAGGAAAAGCAAAGGCTGCCTACCTGTTAAACTGCCTTATCTTTGACTGTGCTTAGTTAGGAGGCTTTTTCAGAAGAAAAATAGAGCTATTTCACGATGGGGAAGGGAGAGGAGAATGGCCAAGCACTCCTGCAGTTACTTTGCATCTGCTAATTTCTTTAAATGCTGACGTGGACATATGTCGTGACTGCAAGCAGGAGGAGAAAGGAAAAATACCCCTTTGTCCATAAACTGTTGATTGTATTTTCTTTTAAATCTTACTCTTGCATTAAGTGGCAGAAATATTGCATAACTGTAAACCCTTAGGTGAAGATTTTGCTTATTCCTCTCCATCTTTCAAAGTTTCACAGGATATGCAGGAGAAACAGAAGTCTTCCATGTTTTAACATGATTTTTTGTTTCCACTCAGTCTTAATAAGTGGTTAATCTGTAAGTGTCAAAGCCACAGCAGTTTTGAAGCGGGATGTGTATGTGGATTGACTTGAGTTCAAACACTGAATGTGTTGCAGGGTGTTTTTTCCTTGCAGTAATGTACTGGTTGATATTTTCATTATTCTTTGAATGCCAAAAGTGTATTGACAGCTAGCATTTGGCTTCATTGTTTCTATTGAATTCCCCCCCCAAGTGAACTATTATAGCACAAAATCTAATTTTCGAATGCTTTGAATGTCCCACAGATTTTAATGTGGGTGTGCCTTGTTTGGCAAAAAGTTAAATATTTTGCAGCTAGTTGTTCCTTGAAGCTTGATGCAGTTCAGGGTTTATGGTTTTTTTTAAACCTTGGCTGAGAGGCAGGCAAATGCCTCTTTGACAGTACCTTTATTCTAAATAACCCATCTAGAAAAACATGCAATGGCAGTAGCCATCCTAACATATAAACATCTGTCTTGGTTTTCTGTTGTCTGCATTGACATCTGTAGCAAGTTGTCTTTCCTACCTCCACAGTTAAGATGAATGCTGTTGTAGCACTGTATTAATTGAATGCTACTGTCTCGGTCTTTTTGTGTTGATATGGTGAGTTTTATCAGCCTTACTGTACTGGAAGCTTTTTGGAATTCATGTTGCGGGGTGTTAAAGAGCTTATACCTGCAAGTTGAGTGATTTGCTGGCTAAGTGTGAGGCTTTTGGAAGGAACACACAAAGGAAAAATGTTTTATTGTAGCAGGGCTTATCATTTCTTCTGTGCTGCAGTTAGGGCTGTTGGCATTAAATTACTTTCTCTCAAACAAGCTTTTGATTCCTTTCCTTGGAAACTAGTCCTTCTGGCAGTTCTCTTGGTTTTTTCAGTCTTGATTTAATAAATCATCTTCTGTTAACCTGCTGCTTTGTTTTCCTTTTTAGATTCAGTCATTGTGGAACTAAGCTATTGGTATAAGGTACAGTAACTGGTAGGAAGAGAGCTGAAGATAAAAGGTTGGGAGAATGGTAAGGCAAAACACATTTAGCAGTTTTTCTTCCTATAGTGGTTTTAGTTGTAGCAAATGACACATGTTCTGTGAAATATTGGAAGCTTTCCTCAGAACTTGGCTGGATAATTTCTAGGTGTGTAAAGATGTAAAGAGCTGAGGAAGGTCCACCTCTGTTAAAATTAGCGGAAATGGAAAACCCTCAGCAAGCTGCAGGATCACATCCAGTGGGTTGATGGTATCTTCTGGTGATTCTTCCAACTGAAACCGTTCCGTGATTCTATTTGATGATGTGTAAAACTTTCCTCTAAAATCCCCTTTGTAGAAAAGGAAGCAAGCAAGCAAATGCTTTAAGTCTGAGTGATTGAGAAGTGAAATGGAGAGGCAGCACAAAGCTCACCACGGCAAAGAACTGGAGAGTCTTTCCAGAGAGCTTATTTCATAGGAGAGCCCAGATATTTTGCCTAGCTCCCTCTTCTGTCGAGTTTAGAGGCTGTCCTCTGTCCCCACTGTTGAAGTATTTTAATTTGAAAAATCTGTGCTTTCTGTGGAAGAAACGTTGGCATCAGGACATGGTTTTTTGTTTTTTTTTGTACCTGGCCAGGCCATCAGCTGAGAGTTCTGTGCATTTTTCGTCTGTGCATTTTTCGTCTGTGCATTTTTCGTCTGTGCATTTTTCTGTTTCATTATAAACTACTCCAGGTTTTAGTAACAGTTTTCTTCAAAACACTGTAACATTTCTCCTGCTGGCCAGAGCCTGGTTTACAAACAGTCATTTTCAGCTTAATTTATTTCTGCTGAGAGGACTGGACTGTTGTGCATAGGCTGGAATAGGCAGGAACATGCTTATGCATGTGCTGAATATTGGGGGCAGGAGGTGCAAGTCAGAATGAAGCAGAGGAGGTAGCAGGAGGGATCCAGCTGCAGCACATGTCGTACGCCACTGGAGGACAGTTGTGTCACCCAAGGCCGGCTGTCTGGGGCTGGCTTCCTCAGGAGGGTGTTGCAAGTAGCAACAGGTAGCTCTACAGTGAGATAAGCTTCTGAAGGAAGAGAGGGAGCTGGAGGAAATAGGGGTGTCTTCAGTAGATGTATGTAGGAGTCCTTCCACTTACTTTGCACATGTACAGCCTTTGTTGTGAGCATCCTTTGAACAAAGCCTTACCTGCAGGCGTTTAGTCTCTTCATGTAAGGCTGCATTCCTTGCCTGGCAAACCTTCCTTACAGCAGGAGCCATATGCTAAAGTCCTCATGTATGAGTGACCTGTTCCTTGGTGGACATGGGCTTTTTCTGGTGTGTGGCTCTGGGAAATGAAGCTTTCCTGCCACTCTGCTGGAGGACCTGCTTCTGTAGGACCCTGGGGGACAATGGCAGATCATAGCCCATTGCCTTGTTTTCAGGGGGCTTAGCAGCTTTGTTGCCCACTTGGATATTGGCAATTAATGTGGAGATCCTTGTGGAATCTGCACCTGAATTGCTCAGAGCTGCACATGATTGTGTCGAGGTTGCTTATCTCCACAAGACACCAAAGTGGAATTGCCTTAGCTCTGCAGGTGGGCTTTTGCCATTTTTTCCTTCCATCTTAAATCTGGAAACCGCCCCCCAGCTGTTGCCACATTCTTATGCTTTTTTCAGCTCTGTCATCATTTTCTTATTCAGAGACTTTGGCCACCTGAAGAGGCTTCTCTTTCTCTCTCTCGGCAAATACTTGAGATAATTGAAAAACAATTTGTTCCACTGGTTTCCCAGTTGTTGCAGGCCTAAGACTAGTGCTCTGTTTTGATTGTCTGCAAACTAGCACTAAGTACTTAGATCATCCTGTGCACTTCAGCTGTTTGTCCATATGGATTTGTGCTGACTTGAAAATCTGATGGGTGGTAAAGGCCAGGAAAGGCCAGATCTCTGCAGGGAGTGCACCTGAAGCCATATGTCAGTATTTCTGGGTATCTGGTGCCCTCTGGAGACTGCTGCTGCCACAACATAATGAGTATTAAGACAGAATGTTATAAATGCCTGGAGTCTGAGCAGGCTGAAGAACAATATGAGCTCTATTGGCCTCAGAAAAAGTGGGGGATGCTAGATGAGGTAGTAGTGAAAGCAGGGACTCTCCAAAAATAATGATTACATGTCTTGTAATTCTTAAAGCTAATGAAGACCGACAGCTGTGTTTATGTAAATAGGCTTGTGTATTAAAAAACTGAGTATGGGAGATGTAGATACATGGAAGTAGTGTGATGTGAAATACAGGTGAGTTCACACGACAGGATTCCATTAGCTAATCTGAGAGGCCAGTTGATTTCAGGAAAACATGGAAGTCTCTTTATCAGATCTGGAATGGGAATCTGAACTTTGCTCGCCAGCTTCTTAAGTAAACTGACATCTTTACTACTTGTTTCAGCAGTAAAATACTTCGTTCTTAGGTACTTCTGTAACACCTAAGATACTTCTGTAACACTTAAATGAGGGGCATAATAAATTGTATCCTCATGCAGGAATGTATTACTCTTGAAACAAACTTCCTGCAGAATGTGAATACAGGAATTTCATATTTTATCTTGAGGGCAGAGAAGAATGCTGAGGAGAAAGAATTCCATGTTACTCTTATATGTAGCTATTTCTGGAGTTACAGTTAAGGTCCACTTAAATGCTGAGCTTCAGTACTGTTTATGACTATGTGGATAGATTTAACTTGGGTCTCATGAGAACACATCATTTAAATGGAAGTAAAATGCTGCCTGAGCCTTGTCTGCCTCCTGCAGCTCATTCAGCCCGAAGAGGGCCCCATGCATGGTCCTTGGCTCTGCTTGAGGGCCAGGTGGTGCCCAGAAGTGGGAAAAGGAACTGGCCCCAGGCTGCTTACAAGAAATATACTCAACTAGCTCAATTGTCCTTTTTGGTTTTGTGGTTCAGACAAATTTAAATGTAGTAGTTGTTTGAGACCAAACAGTAAGAATTAAGTTCTTATACTTAAGTCATAGGGCTTTTTTTTCCCTCGAAAAGCTCTGTAGTTCTTAAATATAGTATTTTCTTTAAGGCTGGCTTTTTACTTTTTAGCTGTTTTGGGAGGGGTTTGTGCCTTTAAAATGTATAGCCAAAGACTGCCAATATTGCTGAATTATAGAATCACCAGGTTGGAAGAGACCCACCAGATCGAGTCCAACCATTCTTATCAATCACTAAGCCATATCCCTCAGCACCTCATCCACCCGCAACTTAAACACCTCCAGGGAAGGTGACTCAGCCACCTCCCTGGNTGGACTCACTCCAGAGCCTCAACATCCTTCTTGTGGTGAGGGGCCCAGAACTGAACACAGGATTCGAGGTGTGATCTCACCAGTGCCGAGTCCAGAGGGAGAATAACCTCCCTGGACCTGCTGGTCATGACGTTGGGAAGTCACTAAAAGCCACTATGTGAACTTACTGAAGAGGTTCAGTAAGGAATACTGCTGTACATCTTGCCTGTGGGATTTGTTGTCTTTGAGAAATGGGAATATGCATGTAACTTATTTTCTCCTCCTTGCTTTCCTTCCTTTCCAGAAAATTGGTACCATTGTCTGTTTTTAGGCAGTGTTCTCTGTTTGCCTTGTTTTTTATTTTTACAGTGACTCTAGACTAGGAGGGACCTGTAGTTCTCAAATCCCGTTTTCTGACTGGGATTGCAATAGTTGCTGCTGTTGAGCTGGTTGTTTTGAGTTAGACCTTTTGTGCCTCTGTGGGGTTTGTGCAGTTGTTGAAATGTATCGGCTGGTTTGAGGCATTCATTCTCTTGTTTTCACAGCAGGAAGGTGAAATGGAAGGTGAGGCAGTTGAAGCTATTGTGGAGGAATCGGAAACTTTTATTAAGGGAAAAGAGAGAAAAACCTATCAAAGACGCCGTGAAGGTGGACAGGAGGACGATGCTTGTCATATACCACCAAACCAAGCAGATGGAGGTGAAGTAGTGCAGGATGTCAACAGCGGTGTGCAGATGGTGGTGATGGAGCAGCTGGATCCAACTCTTCTTCAAATGAAGACTGAAGTAATGGAAGGTGCAGTGCCTCAAGAAACAGAGGCCACAGTGGATGACACGCAAATCATAACACTTCAGGTTGTTAACATGGAAGAACAACCTATAAACCTTGGTGAGCTTCAACTGGTCCAAGTACCTGTACCAGTGACTGTACCTGTTGCCACCACATCCGTGGAAGAACTTCAGGGAGCTTATGAAAATGAGGTCTCCAAAGGAGGCCTGCAAGAGGGAGAGCCCATGATCTGTCACACCCTCCCTTTACCAGAAGGCTTCCAAGTAGTGAAAGTGGGTGCAAATGGTGAGGTGGAGACACTGGAACAAGGTGAACTTCAGCCACAGGAAGATCCTAATTGGCAAAAAGATCCAGATTATCAGCCACCAGCCAAAAAGACAAAGAAAAACAAAAAGAGTAAGCTTCGCTACACTGAGGAGGGCAAAGATGTGGATGTCTCTGTGTATGACTTTGAAGAGGAGCAGCAGGAGGGTTTGTTGTCTGAGGTCAATGCAGAAAAGGTGGTGGGCAATATGAAACCACCTAAACCAACAAAAATTAAAAAGAAAGGTAAGCTCCCATCTACATGTGGATTTTGAAAATTAATTTGTGGGACCTTGCAATGTGAGTAGGTGCAAGTGTGACTAAAGCAGATATGCCTAATGTCACTTTTTTATATAAAGCGTTCTCAGCAATATTGTTTCTTGGGCAAACCTCCTATCTCCTTTAAGGCTATAAAGCTCATTTTCCTTGAGCGTGATGCTGTGACATTAGTATTCCTATGTAACTACAAGTGAAAAGGTTCTCTTTGCTTTAATACATACATAAGTTTGTGTACATGTGGTTTACATCAGAAATCAATATATAATTGGTTCTGTGGGTTTTTCCTAACCAGTTGCTGGGTAGGATGGATTGTGCAAAATACAGTAATAGGAATGATTGATCTCCCTTAAAGCTCTACATTGAGGAACCCTTTTTAGAGTGGAGAAGGAACACAGAGTTCTGGCATGATAATGAAAACTGAAGCCAAGCCAGCCATAGGCAACAACTGTTCCTAAGAATATGCAGTTGGATTTAATGATACACGATGGTTCCTTGTAATCACACCTCCAAGAATTTCTTTTTCCCTGCTGATTGTTTGTTGTGCAGTTGACCACAGTACTGTCAAGGTTAAAGATGATTTCCTTCATGTCTAGGTGTGAAGAAAACATTCCAGTGCGAACTGTGCAGTTACACTTGTCCACGTCGTTCCAACTTGGACCGCCACATGAAAAGCCACACTGATGAAAGACCACATAAGTGCCATCTCTGTGGCAGGGCTTTCCGGACAGTCACGTTGCTGAGGAACCACCTCAACACTCACACAGGTACTTTTGCTTTTGCCTATTTTTAGTTTTCTAGCATCTGTTCTGTATTTAGAATAGATAGATCCACCCTGATTTTCTATATTGGATCAGCCAAGTTCCACTTACAGAATGCTGGCTAAAAGTTACCTGAAGCTATGGAAAATGTTCTATTTCTTGTGGACATTAGTAGTTGTGTTCTCAGTTTTGTGTTGCTGGTGGTATTTGTGGAAAAGTAAGGTGAGAATGAAACTGGAGCTGAACATGAAGGAATTGAAAATAGCAAAAAAAAACAAACCAAAAAAAAAAAAAAGGAAAACCTAACTCCAAGGAATAAACTCCAATAGAACTTACGGCCAGGAACTGTAGCACATTTCTGTTGCTCCTTACTTAAGTTTCTAATAGAAAACTGAAAGTAATTGAACTGTAGTTAAATTTAAGCTGCTTGTGGCATTGCTATGAAAAAGTAATTAATACCTCTTGTTTTTTCTGCGTACTTAAGTTATGTCAGACTGGGTGGTTTGACATTTGTAAATAATGAAGTGGTACAGAAATAAGGGAGTCTGTTTCCTTACTGAAAGAATATTAATTTGCCAAGATCTTCAATCCATTATTTCTACAAAAGTTGACTCAAAATGTTGTGTTATTTGCTGCTTTAGTCTTTCAGAACACAAAACCAATGCTGCTAATTCATTTTTTTAAAAAAGAAGTAAAGGCAACAAAACCTGTCCTATATTTTCTTTTCTCTTCAAATCTGAATGTCATCATCTTCCTGTTTTGCTGCAAACCATTAGGTACTCGCCCTCACAAGTGCCCAGACTGTGACATGGCCTTTGTGACCAGTGGAGAGTTGGTTCGGCATCGCCGCTACAAACACACCCACGAGAAACCTTTCAAATGTTCAATGTGTGATTATGCTAGTGTGGAGGTATGTTGGTTAATTGTTACAGCACTGAATACTTCCTTGTGCGCTTCAAAGCTTGTTCTCCATCTGTTATGAACTCTGATCTTAGGCATTTCCTTTTTGGCCGTTTGTTTAAACGGCTCTAAGATTAAAAAGTTATAAATTAGGCCCACTCTGGAATCGAGTGGTGGGGGTTCCTCTGTTAATGAGAAGACAGTTTGAGGGCACTTAGACTCAAAAATCCTAGGTGATATCCATTTCCTCTTTGGATACAATAGTTGTCGTTGTTTCTTAAATTATTTGGCCTTTAAGATGGTTGCAGGAATTGTAGCGTGTTCTGTGTGAAAGGAGGCAGCCACCTCGTGCTGCGGTAGGATGTGCTTTCAGAGTGGAAGTGCCCTTGCATTTTAGAAGTGTTCTGCACGTTATCTGTTTCTGCAGTTAAGGTGACTGTAGCCAGAGATGAAGGGGCCTTTGCCTCAATACTGGTGAAAAGTAACTTTGCTTGTATTGGATGGCTTGCTTATTTGCTCAAATTAAGCTTCTTTGAATGCTCTCACCTATGCAGCATTGTTACTTGTGCTACAGGACAGTGTTTATGTTGTGGTGGGAAATTCGAGCAAGATGATGATAAGTGTAATTTTAAACAAATTAGATGTCTGTAAAGGAAGGAGGGTATGGTGGAAGAACTCAAGTAGGGGCTTTGAGCTTTTTTTCCTGCCCACACTGTGGCTGCAGTGCTGTATTTCCAGGCCCTGTGGTTTGAGTGCTGAATAAATTGTTAGTGGTTTTCATAGTATGAATTGAGAAAGAATAACCAACTTGTTCCTTATGTGAGCTTGCACTGCACTTTGTAGTTGTAGATTGGTGGTTAAGCAGGGTAGAGTCGAAATTGCCCTAACGTGTTCAAGCTGACTTTTAAGCTCAGTTTATACCTTCTAAATAAGAGCAGGAGAGGGAAGGAATTAAGTTACTCTTGTTGATTTTAGGATAGATTTTTTGTTATTCTTAGAAATAAATTGATTTATCTTTTCCCTATCAAAGTAATTGGAGGGGATCTCAGAAAGCACCGTGGAGTGAAAAATATACCATAACAGGGGACACTGACCCCCTGCGATATTCCTTAGGTGCATATTTTCTCAGAAGACTCTCTTGGGTCTCTCTGGGATACTTTCAAATCCTCATGTTTCTTTGGATGCTAAGATGGTTTGTAACAGTATAGTGAGCACAAGACACTAAATTAGGCTGAACCCAGTGTGGGAACAAGCACCAAGTGAGACTGGGAATGGGGTTGGGAGGTGAAGTGGAGTGGGCAGAAACAAGTGGCTATGTGTGATGCGAGAATGGCACTGAAACATTCTTGTAAAAATAAACGACCTTAAAGTCTTAACTGATTTCTTATGCTTTTGGCAATCTAACCTGCTCACCTCTGCTAACTTCAGTCTTGCTCTTGACTTCCAGGTTAGCAAATTGAAACGCCATATTCGTTCTCACACTGGAGAGCGTCCCTTCCAGTGCAGCTTGTGCAGCTATGCCAGCAGGGATACCTACAAACTGAAGAGGCACATGAGGACCCACTCTGGTATTTGATGCCATGGTTTTTAGTGTCATGTTTACATTTTAATGTCAAGAGTGCTGAGACGATGTTCAATTTGTCCTACCACTTCAACAGCAAAAACATATTTTGTAGTTCAACATAAAACCTTTATATGCTGCAGGTGACAAGAATGCACTGTGATTTTAAAGTGCTAGTAAATTTGTAGCCTGAAAGTAATTGCTGCTCTTAAGAACTGAGCTTAGAGGATTCTGATGCCCAGTTTGACTGTGAGGTGATAAAATACAGGCAATTCTAGTATGAACAGAAGCAGCTTGTTATCAGTGTTCCAGTTGAAGTTTATAGCTATATACAGTTTCATGCTTGAGTGTGGTTCCAAAAGTCTCAGGCGTGTTAGTTCATAAAGATGCTAAATTTCTTCTTCAATAGGAAATTGGGATGGTTTTAGCACAGTATGTTACTGGAGCACTAGATTAACCATATTGCTGAAATCAAATGCCCTTGGATGTATAATATGTGAGGATTCAGAACCCCCACCCCCCAAAAAAATCTGATGCTGCTTTCTGTCTTCTGGCAGTCTGCATGTAGATCTTCCATGCATTTCTTGGAGTAAGGCTAATTTAACTCATTTGCCAAAAGATTAAACTCAGGTCTCTTTGTAGTAGGATGCATACTGGAGTTAAACCTTCCAGAGAAAGGAACATTATTGAGCTCCTTCTAGATTTGTATTTCTTATCAGTTAGCAACATGTTCCAGGTTTCTGGGAGGTTTTGTTTGGGGCTTCTTGGTGAGATTTCCTTTTAATAAAAGTACTTGTGCTATTTTTTTCCCTTTTGCTACTGAAGGAGAGAAGCCATATGAATGTTACATCTGCCACGCTCGCTTCACTCAGAGTGGTACCATGAAGATGCACATTTTGCAGAAGCACACAGAGAATGTGGCCAAATTTCACTGTCCTCACTGTGATACTGTTATAGCAAGAAAGAGTGACTTAGGTATGTATTTCACAAAAGTGGCCACTTGGTGAAGACTATAAAATGCTTCCCAAAACTAGAGTTCACATAACCCAACTGCTGTCTTTTAGTCTCATCTTTCTGGTAACTGTACTACATGAAGCTCAGCTTTAGATGCGTGGCTGGTAGTACACACTTCTAGTTTAAAATAGCTGCTGTAAATGCTAAGAAGTTTCAATTTCTTATTATTTGAAAGTGTACCATGTTTTCGAAGCTTACAAGGCAAGTTAATATTTTCAGGCCTATAGATGCAAGGCATTTATTGAACTTGGACTGAGATAACTATGTATGGACTGGAGTCTGAAAAACCAAAAGATCACTTGGCTTGACCTCCTGCACATTGGAGGCCATTAAGTTTCATGTAGAGGTATTTTCATCAACCTAAAAAGTTTGAATTTGACCAAATAGTTTAGATTTCCAGGATGTGGATCTGTGCGCCACAGATAGGGGGGGAAAGCGTGAATTGTCACAACAAAACCCGAGTCCTTGCAGTAGGGTAGTCTTGATCCTGGTGAGTCGTACTCAGTGTGATTCCAGCCGGAAAGCTCTCTGTGTTCTACAAGAAGGTGAAAAATATCTCACCCAGAGCAGCTGAGGAGAAGGAAGAAGCCACAATTTGGCAGAACTTTCTGTCTATAAACGGAACGTCACCCAAGCAAAGGGAAGCCAGGCTCTCTTCCGGTAAAGACAAGTGTACAGTACTGCAGCAAGAGGCAGTTTGAGAGAATGACTGTCCGTTGATGTTGGGAGCAAATGAGCTGATTTGCAACAGAGGAAAAACTGGTGTTAGCTGTAAAGAATTTTTCTTCTAATAATTCTTTAGTCTACCCTAAGCTACCTCATGCTGCTGTGGCATGGTCTTAGTTGGAGGATTTTAAAGAAGTGGCTAAAACCTCTGCCAGGGATTATCTGCTGGTATCCTTGTTGCCTTCTAGCCTTGTCACTCTGACTTCTAATTCTAGTGTATTACCTGGCTTCTGTGGCTGTATCCAGGCAATAAGCATTTTGTGGACTGTTAAGTTTTAGCGTGACAGTTGTATGTTATCAAATGCAAGTTTACTGTATCAGCACAGGTTGCAACTAATAACTAAATCTAAAATACTGTGGAAGAACTTCACAGTTTTTCTGCAAAACCTCTCTGTCTAGAAATTATTCTCATTGCTTTTAATTAAAAGCAACTCATGAGTCTTCTAGGTGTTTGGTTGAATCCAAAATGAACTATTTCATCTCTGACTTGAACTCAAGAGAGCATGGAGGGAGGATCACTGAGGGAACTGTAGGCCAGGATTTCATGCTTGGAAAGGTGTGGTGATTAAAGCAGCTGACTCTTCTGCTTGTAGGTGTCCATTTGCGAAAGCAGCATTCCTACATTGAACAGGGCAAGAAGTGTCGCTATTGTGATGCTGTGTTTCATGAACGATACGCCCTCATACAGCATCAAAAGTCTCACAAGAATGAGAAACGCTTCAAGTGTGACCAGTGTGATTATGCATGCAGACAGGTAAGCTGGTGGGACTGGCATCCCTTATAAGTGTTAAAATAAGAGCTAAAAACATAAGATAGAAACCTTAGCTGTTAAATTTTACTAACTGGCAGTCAAATTAGTTCTCTCAATCTTTTGAAGACTGGGAAGGAAAGTTCAGTGGCCTTTGCTTCTTGGTGCAGTGCTCCTCTGTAGAGAAGTACTAAGTCACATCCTTGATGTATTGGTTGACAGAGGGATAAGAGGCCATGCAGGATGGAAGTAGCTAGGAGTTAATATACCATCAATGAAGTTGTTCTCACCTTCGTGTGGAATCATCCTTTCTGTAGTATTAAGGATAAAGGCTGTCTTATAGCTGAAAATTTCTGTATCTCTGTCTGAGTTCTCAAGATGATTTTTCTGTCCTGCTTGTTCCCGTCAGGAGCGGCACATGGTCATGCATAAACGGACCCACACTGGAGAAAAGCCTTATGCCTGTAGCCATTGTGATAAAACTTTCCGTCAGAAACAGCTCCTTGATATGCACTTCAAACGATACCACGATCCCAACTTTGTCCCTGCTGCCTTTGTCTGTTCCAAGTGTGGCAAAACATTCACTCGCAGGGTAAGGGAATTACTGTTTAAAACTGAGGTTTTGGGGTGGAATGAGGCTTCTAGCTAAGGGGAAGGGAATGAATTTGCCCAAAAGGAAATATGAGTGAGATCCGTGGCATAATACTGATCTTTTAAATAGAGCGTTTCTTTCTTGGAGAAAAAGAGAGGAGGGGAGACCTGGTAGCATTCAGAATCAGTACTAACACATGTTAGTGTTGACATCATAAGCAATGTGAAAATGTAATTTACCCATTTCCCCTAAACAGTCCTCATTTGAAAAGAGACATAAGTCACTAGAAATGTGTTTGAAGATACAGATCAGAATATCTGATATTGAATTCAATATGTATTGTATTTTTTTGGGTTTTTTTCCTCTTCCACTGAGTAGAGCACAATGGCCAGACATGCTGATAACTGCTCTGGCCTAGATGGTGCAGGAGGAGAGAATGGAGGAGAGACAAAGAAGGGCAAACGTGGCCGAAAGAGAAAGATGCGGTCTAAGAAAGAAGATTCCTCTGATAGTGGTAAGAAACAGCTCAGTACATTCTGAGAATTATTGGGCTGTGATTCACACTTACTATTAGTTTCTCTGTTCTGCAGGTTTGTTCTTATATTTGAAATGTTTTCATCTAGTGGGCAAGCAATAAATAACAGTACGTGGCTAAGAACAGAGGTGACTGCCTGTGAGGGCTAGTGGAGATTCTGCTGTCTTGGACCTTTTCCAAGATAGAGTAGCTGAAAAGCAGTCTAATGCTGCTACCACTGTTTCTGCGCAACTTGTCCTTTTGCTCCTCTATTTTCCCATGCTTACTCCTTTCCAAATCACCTCAGCCTCTCTCCCCTGAGCATCCTGTAAGACCACCTGTGTGATCCAAAGCTGCCTTCATCCCATTGTGTCCTACCTGTAGCCAGCATTGCCCTGATGCCCCTTAGCCTGAAAGGTGAAATGGAGAGCTGCTCTCCTTAACTCATCGTGGTGGGTTTCAGGCCTGGACACTAGGGCTGGTGGCTCTTTGGGAGTGGCCCAGGCAAGATGCTTGTTCCTCCCAAACGGGGCAGATTAGTCCTTGATTGTATGTTATATAGTCCTTGATTTGAGTTCCACCTCCCATTGTGGACCCTTGTGGTCCCTTGGGTTGGGCAGGTGGCACCTCTGTGGGCTGATGGGGCCCCTCTGATGGGCCTGATTGTAGCCCAGCCTTGTGTTATTTGAGCTCCTTTATGGGTGTACAGAGGGGCTTTTATCACATAATCTCACATAACTGTGTTGCCTTTTGCTTTCTGAAGGATAATCTAATAGTCTGCCACCAGCTTCTTACAAAGGTCTTGTTTGCCCTCTTTCTCACTAGAGTTGGCTCCTCTTGGAGGACAATTTAATGATACTTCTCTGTAGGTGGATCCGTTTCCTTCTTATTTAAACTGACTTACCTGATGTAATGTTTCTTATAGAGGAAAATGCTGAACCAGATTTGGATGATAATGAAGAGGAGGAGGAAACAGCAGTAGAAATTGAGGCTGAACCAGAAGTTGAGCCAGAGGCTCCTGCGCCACCTCCCAGTAAGAAGCGAAGAGGAAGACCACCAGGCAAAGCTGCCACGCAAACAAAACAATCGCAGCGTAAGTAGCCAGTTGAAGCTTATTTTGCACTGCTTGCTTGAGCTGCATCTCTGTGGTGTTCTTACCTGTGTAAACATTTGTAAGCATTGCCACAAACAAACCTGCTTTGGGCCTGTAGTTCTGACCATAGAATCAATGTGGATGGCAGTTTCAATGCTTCAGAGATTTCTCTGTAAGAATAGACGTAAATAAATGGACAAAGTCAAAGTAAATAAATTCCATGAACAAAGCAGAATGTCTTTGAGGGGTGATGGCTTCCCCAGTGGCTTGCCTGGAGCTCAGTGCTCCATGTATGCTCTGTATCCTTCCTAGAGCCTGTGGAAAGATTTTATGCTGCATTCATCATTAGTGTCACTGGATTCCACAGATTTTTAAAGCTTTCCCTTACACTTACATGGTCTTGTTTGTTAATTATTCTGCAAAATCCATTGTTTGAATAATCACTTAATATCCAAGGGCACACTGGAACTGTCATAGTTGTTAGCATATCTTCATACAGCGGTGAGGAAATAGATGCTTGATACGTGGGTGAATGAAGCAGGTTGAACCACTCCCCACTGATGTGGGAATGTGAGTTGTTGACCCGACCTTCCCTTTCCATGGAAGTGTCTTAATTATCTGCTGAAAAGCTGTCTGGGGAGGTGTGCAGGCCAGCTCTGGAACAAATAAAACATCTCTTTTCCCCCTCTGCCTTTGTTTTCCACCCCTCTAGCTGCAGCAATCATTCAGGTTGAAGACCAGAACACTGGTGAAATTGAAAATATTATAGTTGAAGTAAAGAAAGAACCTGATGCAGAAACAGCAGAGGAAGAGGAGGAAGCTCAGCCTGCCGTAGTGGAAGCTCCCAATGGAGACCTCACTCCTGAGATGATTCTCAGCATGATGGACCGGTGATGGAGGAGGACCACGCTGGCTGACTGAACTGGCCTGGGCTGTGTTTAAGCGGCTCAAATCTATTTTTTCCTTTTCCTTTTTTCTTGGCTTTGGGAAATGCATCATTTTAGACCATTTTACCAAACATACTGGGAAATAAAACTTCAAAATGATGTTAGAATGTGATTTAACTAGAACTTGCTGTTTTATGTTAGCATTACAGGATCATGGAACATTAGGTGATATTCTGGAGTCCTTGAGGGTTTCCTGTGAGATGCTTGATTTAGTTTTGCTCTGAACTGCATTGTAAAGCTGGCCCAAGGGCCGTGTTTACATGCACTGGGTTTTAATATACAAAAGTGGAAGCCTTGACTAGAGTATGTGGTGAACCACTCCGGACTTGCCCTTCCAGTTCCCAGAGTCCTTGAGCCTCCTCTCAGTAGTGTTTTTAACTGTAAAGGCAGACTTGGGAGGGTTCTAGACTTTTAAAATGTTTTTTGCATTTACCCCTGACTCGCTCCGGTTCTCCAAGTCGGCTGCACATGGTAGTTTTGGCATGCTCCAACTGGTTTCTGTCCTTCATGTGCTTTGTTTTCTGCAAAGCATTTCTGTATTGGTCGAGCTTGTAAATAACTTTTTTTTTTTTTTACATTTTAATCTTTTTTTCCATTAATTAAGAGGTATACAAAATGCGGTTTAAATAAACCCAGTATTTGAATTCCTTTCCAACTAAGTGATGAGAATTGATAGAGTGTAAATGTTGGAAAAGCTGTTGATAACAATCACAGAAGAGATGTACCCAGACTCTTGCTTGCAGAACAAGAAACCCACATGTGAAACCTGGTTTTGAAACACACAAAACTGGCATTTGAGACATGTAATTAACCTTCTTTTTTGAGTTATAATTTCACGACTACATTTCCTTTGCTCTATCTTGTAGTTGTATTTTGTGTTTATGAATCCTGTGTTAAGGCAGAAGTAGTGATTTACAAGTGGGTCACTGCAGCCCTCAAAACCTGGGCCATGAGTTTTTAATAGGTCAGTAATTATACAATTTTGGATCTCTGATAAAGACAAAAAAGGAACAATTAAAAACAAATGATGCCTGTATATGAACTGTCACATGTTAAAATATGTAAGCTTTTTATAGAGCCTCAGTCTTGCTGATTTCAAACAAATTTTTCTTCTATGTATCGCTTTTAAGAGAGCTATCAGTTTAGCTATCAGACTCTAGGTTGATGCATTTTTGTACTTAGCTGTACTGTGTGATATTTTTCATTATTTTAGGAAGCCAACATGGGGGAAAAAAAATACTGTTATAAAATATGTAATGGGGTTTGAAAGCTGGGAAGGAGAATATACTGCTGTACAGCTAATAAATAATAATGGATTAACATGTGTGCTCACTGGCTGATTTCTTTGTGTATGTTAACAATCTCCGGCTGTTAAACCTCTCCTCCTAGAAGGGTGCTGCATGCCTGCAATGGGGAACAGCTCTTCTCTTGCTGTGCGTGTTCCCTGTGCCAAAGGCAAGGTGGCTCTCTGACATGAATCCATGCTGGCAGCAGGTGAGTGCGCACAAACCCCCATGATCCTTGCTGTGATGAAGCCTGTGCGTGGTTGTGGTCTCCTTACAAGCAGTTTTCTTGTGTGGCAGGGTCTAAGCTGCTTCCTCGGTTGTGGCTGTGTGAGGTGATGTTGAATGTGCCAGGCTGCCACTCGCAGCTTGAGCCAGAGACAATGTGAGGATAGTTGTTGCTTCTGTTTGTTTTGACTGTGAGTTTAAATGAGTGTAGCTGATAGCTTGGATTAGCTTGAATATTTCCATTTCATTCTGGGAAGCAGGACTGGTACTTGCATGGAGGTTCCGTGGCATATCTTATCTTGACTACCTGTGAAGGCAGCTTGGAGAGCCCGTCGAGAGTAAGCAGCTGGGTAGCTGCATGCTGTCTGAATTCAGGATGGTACCTCTTGTACCACAGGCTTCAGAACAGAAGTTGCTTCAAGTGGCACTACAAATACTTAAAAGTACTAAAAAGCACAGGAGTTGCTAGGCTCTGTTTTTTGCTGGACGTTTGGTGGTGGTATCTCTGGTTCCTGAGAGATGGTCCTTAAGCTTACCAAGAGAATCTGCCTGGAGAGGGGTGCCTGGAATCCCAAACAGGCTGGAGGCTTGCTTCAACCAGTTGGAGATGTTAATGCGAGGGCTGCTTCTACAAGGGGGAGCCAGCTTTGGCTGCAGAAGTAGGTAAATCCTTAAGTGCTTCCTGCAGAGGCAATATTCTGAAGTGTACTCACAAGCCCAAAGATGCTTCCTGCAGAGGCAGTATTCTAAGAGAGTTGCGATTTTTGCGTAAACCTGGAACTAAGGAGACTTTGATGAGCTTGTGCCATCACACCCAGGTGCGGGTGACCCCCAGTGTGCGTGTTGCCAGCTCTCCTGGAGTTTGGAGGACATTGCTACGTGTGAGCAGTTTGATGGTGGCTGAGAGACCCTGAGAGCTACGCTTGTCCAAAGACCACAGGTCTGCTCCTGAGCAGCCTATGATCGCTGGTGGTGTGTGTTCCTCAGCAGCTCCTGCCTTGCCAGTCCACAGTGGTCCTGGGAAGATGAAGCTAGTCTCAAAGAGGACCGCTGGTGGCTTATGTCATGCTTATCTGAGGGAACAATTCCTAAGCAGTGTTGTTTAGTTAATGCAATAGATACCTGTATTGGTTTTGTGTGCAGAGCAGACCTGGTGATTTATTGTGGGCTGCTTTTTGATCTTTCTCCAGAGACCCAAGCCAGGTTTTAGTGGGGATGGGAGCAGTAACCCTGTGGCTATCTTCCTTTTTTTGTTCTGCCTGCTGCGGTATTTTGCGGTCTGCTCAGTTGACCTGGTTTCTTTGTGCTTGCTTAATCAAAAGTCCTGTTATTCAGTCTGGTATTTATTTGATTTGAGCTGGGGCTCCTGCCTTGGGCAGGTATCTCTGCTTGTGTGTCTCTCTTGCAGGCTTCTGGTTTGCCCTTGGTGGAGCTGCTTCGGAGAGATGCCAAACAATATCCTAGTCCGCTCCTGAGGATGTGTGGCCAGGACAGCAACTCAAACCTGAACGTGGACAGGACATCTGCGCTCCACCCCAGCATTATCAGTGCTGGAAAGGCTGTGCCCTGTGTTCTGGACCGTGAGTGAAAAACTGGGACTAATAAGGATCCAAGGAGCATCACTACCTTGGCTAACTGCTTTGCCTGGCTGCATCTGTGGTACTTGGGCTGCTGTCCTGAGGTGTGCTGGAGAATGGCAGCAGAATGGAGAGGGGCTGAGACCAGCTTGAGGTGGCTGCTGTGCCTGTCAAAGGCTCACTTGGCTTCCAGAGGCTGAGAGCTCCCCCAGGTTATAGCTGTGGCACTATAGTTGTCAGACCATAGCTGAGTGTGGGCCCATGTCATCTTTAGCCAAGGATGTCAGTCCGAGGTTTTTTTGGTGCAAACCATAGCACGCTTTCTTTCCTCCAATGAGGCAGAAGAAACCTAACGACCTCTTCTACTCATTTGTGTTTACACCATTGTAGAATATGATTCTTCAGGTGAGAATGTGACAAATGTGGATCAGGGAGACTACAACTGGGAAGCAGCTGTTGGCAGAGCCTCTTGAGAGATGGATGACACTGGGACACACTTGCAGAACAGGGTTTCCCAAGGTGCCAGGCTCCTATAAGGCTTTTGGAAGGTGGATGAAGACAGGAGATGCATTTCTCTGAACATCCTGATGTGCCTGGGCTTGCATAGCAGGCAGGGAATGCTTGGATGTCTTCCTCTGCCCCACCCCTGGGGTGGATGATCTGCTGAACTGATGCTTAGTGTGTTCCAGCATGTAGGACCTAGTATTTTGGGGAATGAGTTTTGCATGTGGCTTGCCTGGAGGTCCATCAATAGAAACCATTTTTTGATGGGTGCAATGGGACAGCTGCTCTCTCCATGTCCTGTTTATCCTTGCCTGACACAGCTGGGACCTGGTGGCCCTTTCTGAAAAGTTCAGATACCAGCAGCCTGGTCTCTTGTCATCCTGGCAAATCCAGAGGTCCAGCCAGGACTGTCACTGGTGGGTTCTGTCTCTGTTGGGTGATGAACACCCTGTGTCTCTCCCCTTCCTGGTGCTCATCTTGCTGCTGATGTAGCTCAGGAGGTGCCTTGGCAGAGGTTGGTCCCTGCCTTGAGCCATGTACTCCCCAGCCACCTCCTTGAGAAGAGCTGCTGTGTGTTGTGGTTGGGCTCTATGGAGACACCATCCCTGAAGGGAGATGGCTTCCTGCCTTCACTTTAACGTGGAAGGTGTTTTCAGAAGTGCTGTGGCCCCAGCTGCATGTGGGAGGAGAGCATTATCACCCAGCCCTTCCAGGGATCTCCTCTTGAGTTATTCCACCTCTGAATAAACTGCTTTGAGAGCCCTCAGCTGGCACATTGCGGCTCAGGCAGCCTGGAGCTCGGTGATTTGTCAAGAAGGGCAATTTGGGGGGGTCCTTTTTGCTGTCCAGAGCCTTCCCTGAGGAGCAGAGCAGTCTATGTGCTCACTCCTGTTGCTCCAAGGAGGCCATGTGGTCTCTGCCTCTTCTCCTTGCTTTGGAGCACCGGTTTTGTCCTTTTTGGGTTGACACCTGGAGCATTTCTCCTCTGAAGAAGCCCCATCTGCAGCATCTTTTGGTGGGCACCAGTGCCCAACCCATTAACTCCCCTTACAGGTGCCCAGTGCGAGCTGACAGGGCTGGGCTGACCTCCCAGTGTCAGGAAGGATAGAGCTGTTTGGCTTTTTTAATTTTTTCATGCTTTTTAGGCAGAAATATGTCCCCATGAACCACTTCAGGGGACTGTGGGGCCAGGAGATGTCATGGGCGCTCAACCCTTGAAGGCTGGAGCCGTGGGGAGATGCTTGTGGCTGAGAGGCACCGGTGGGCATCCTGCTCTCTCAGGTGAAGCCACGTGGAAAGGGAAGGGCTGAGCAGAGATGCCCTCTCCTCCCAGCGGGGCCGGTGGGCTGTGGGCGCCATCGCTTTCATTTCACTTCTCTTGCTCAGGCGGTAAATCTTGCCTGACGGGGCAGGAAGAGGCGCTGAGTGCTGGGGAGGGGGAGGAGATGCCGAGGCGGCAGCGCTGCCGGTTGGTAACCTCAGCGCTTCCTCCCAGCAGGGCGCCCTTCCCGGGGCACCCGGGGATGCTGCCCTGACACCTGCATACCCCGGTGCTGGCCCTGCTGGCCCATCATGGCTGTGTCCCCCGAAGGGATCCCCGCTGAGATACAAGGTAAGCGTCACCCGCCGTCGTGCTGCTGGGGCACCGACGCCACGTGGATCATGCCAGGACGGGGCCTGCTTGGCCCTGGTTTGCCAGCAAAGCTGCTTTTGGGTTCCTTGTCGGCTGCAGCTGCAGTTCAGAGGGTACCGAGCAGGGTCTGGGGTGTGAGGGCTGCTCTTGCCCCTAGAACTTAGGTGCTTGAGGATGCTGCTTGGACCAAAAGCATCTCCAGGTAACAGCCTGGCTGCTCAAGGATGCTCTTCTCCACGTCTCCTGCTGCTCACTCCCATGGGCTTGGGGTCTCCTGACCAGCTGGAAGACCTTGGCAGCTCCCCAAGGAGGCATCGCCCGTGGTCCTGCCCTGGCACAGGGGGTGTGGGAAGTACCATTGCCCCTGGCCTTCCCTCCTTTGACTGAAGAAGCAAAAGTTTGCAGAGGTTTCGGGGTCCTGCAACCTCAGCAGCTGCACCAAGGTTTGCAGCAGGGTGGGAAGGAGCTGCTCTGCCAGGTCCCAGCCCTGCCAGGATGGGTCCCTGGGGACATGTGGCCCAGGTCGTTGGACCCGTAGGGCTCTCGGCAGCCTCAGCAAGGGTCAAAGCAAGCGGTGCTGTTGCAAAAACCTGTTCTGCTTCACACGGTGGTGGGAAGTTGTGGTTTGCATCCCTCTCTTTCAAGCAATAGATGTGACTGGAGGCAGTGAGGGGTGGTGATGCTCAAGGCAGGAGCGATGTTTGCACTGGTCCACAGCGGCTGGTTTGCAAACACAGGGAGGCTGGCACATGCAGGTCATGTCTGAGAAATGCAAAAGTAGTATGTATCCCTGGCTGCATCATGGGGAGGAAGGACTTGGGAGCCGAGTTGCTCCCCAGAGTTCGGTTTGGGAAGGAAAGAAAAAACAGGACCCTTTTGTCCCTCCACACCAGCTCCCAGTGAGCAGAGCAACAGGCTCCATGTAAACCAGTGCCCTCAAAGCCCTGTGCAGGTCTGAGGCTGCAGGAGCTGCTGGGGAGGCAGATTTCTCTCCTGAGCAGCAAAAAAGACCCAAAGCTGGTGACCCCAAGCACACGGCTTGGCTGAGAAAACAGACAAGGTCTGACCATCAGTTGTGGGTGGAAAGGAGTTGATTCAGGCAGGGATGCCAGGGGTGGTGTCCGCACAGCAGCAGGGTGTCCAGGAGACAACCAGGGGCGGCTTCAGCCTCCTCACTTCATGGGGTTATTGGTCTTTTCAGAGGGCATCGCTGCCTTCCTAGGAACGAAGAAGATCCTCCTGGTGATGAGCATCCAGTTGCAGGTGAAATCCAAGTATGACGATTATATCTTGGTACGTGCAGAATCCATCCCGCTCCTACTTTCCCTGTTTCCACAGGCAGCTATTTTATCAGCCACAGTGGGGGGATAGAGTTGGCTTGTGTGCCACCACAATCCCTGTCACCCCAATGTCCTTGTGCCTAGGTGCTGACACCCTGGCGAGCTTATGTGCTGCCGGTGATGCTGCCAGTGAGGGTAAGTGCCAGGGTTTCTGGGGGGACATCACTTTGGGGACAAGGAGGGGGACATCCTTGACTCCCCCTTCTCAGTTCTGGGCCCCTCACCACAAGAAGGATGTTGAGGCTCTGGACCAAGTCCAGAGAAGAGAAACAAAGCTGGGGAAGGAGCTGGAGGACAGGCCTTATGAGGAACGGCTGAGAGAGCTGGGGACGTTTAGCCTGGAGAAGAGGAGGCTGAGGGGAGACCTTATTGCTCTCTACAACTACCTGAAAGGAGGTTGTGGAGAGGAGGGAGCTGGGCTCTTCTCCCAAGTGACAGGATGAAAGGGAATGGCCTCAAGCTCCGCCAGGGGAGGTTCAGACTGAGCATTAGGAAAAAAATTCATGGAAAGGGTCATTGGACACTGGGACAGGCTGGCCAGGTTGGGGATTGAGTCACCTTCCCTGTAGGTGTTTAAGGGATGGGTGGACGAGGTGCTGAGGGACATTGCTTAGTGATAATATGAATGGTTGAACTTGATGATCATGGGGGTCTTTTCAAACCTGGTGATTCTGTGATTCTCGGTCAGCACTGGGACTGATCCCATTCCTCTCACCCACAGGTTCACAGCAGCTTCAGCTTCCTGGAAGTGACGGAGATGACAGTGCGAGAGCCCAGCTTGGTGAGTAGCTCCAAGATTTGCAGCAAACCCAGCCCTATCACCCCCAACCTTGCCCCATGATAAACCCTGGACCAGAGCCCACGGTAGGGCCTGGGGGGTGTCCTTGCCCCTTGCTGTGCGTTGAAGGTCATCATGGATGATCCATGAAAGCTCCACGGGGTGTTTATTTCTTTGCCAACTCTAAAAAAAGGTGGTGTGGGGAAGGCCCAGGGGTGCTGGAGGGAGTGTGGGCGCCTGCACCTCTTCCCCTCGCGCAGCCGTGGGCAGCACCCGGCCACCGCACCTCCCGCCCAGCGGGGACAAGGTGACAACCGCCTGCTGGCTTACCCAGCCTGAGCCAAATTTAGCAGGAGGGTGTTTTAAACCTTCTTAATCCTCTTAGAGCGAGGCGTGCACGTAGGGCAGATGCAACGGGTGGGAAGCGTGGAGGAGAGGAATGGGATGTCCTGGCTTGGATGCAGCAGCTCAAACAGGGCTGCGCTCCTCACCAGCCTCTCTTCTGCCTTTTGCTCTTCAAAGCATCATCAGTGATGTTGGCCCCAGCTTCTGAACAAGGGTTTCTGCTGCTCAGCTGCCTGCCTGAGCTCCAGGAGAGAAAGAAAGAGGAGCTGGGCAGTGAGTGAGGCCCTGAGACATCAGGGAAAGCCCAGGGGTTATTAATGTGCAGGTAGAGCTGGGCCCTGCAGCCGGGAGCCGTCCTTGTGTGGTGCCAGCAGATAATTGTCATCTTGCTCCCACGCCTCGATCAGCATGTAATTAAATCAGGGAGCGTGTTGCCATGGGATTATTTTTTTTTCCCCTCTAGTAGGAACTCAGAGCTAAAAAAGCCTCAAAACCTGATTAGATAAATTCAGGAAACCTCCGTCCTCCAGCTGCGATTGCTGCAGGCAGAGTCAAGGCTGTGCTCACCCTACCGTGCTGGGCTGCTTTCGCATTAATTTAGCTTGATTTTTGGGGAGGTTTATGCCTTATTTGGGCATGTAATAATCTATTTAATGTATTTTATCCTAAATTTCTGGTGCTCGCAGCCTTTCCCGTGCTCACCGCTCCCTGGCTGGGTTTATAAGCGGTGGCTGGGTGTTTGCAGTAAGGAGCTGATGGATGTCACCATCGTGTCTGGGGGCTTGGGGACATTGTGTGCTGCCAGCCTGCTCTGGCATCTCCTATTCTTTGAACCCCACAGGTTGTCATAGAAACGGATGCACTGTCTTACGCCTTCCGGTTCATGTCCTTCGATGATTTGGAGCAAGTTGTCATCCATGTCACCATGTCACTTAAGAAGGTTTTTCCAGACTCATCCCCTGGGTAAGGGTCTCCTGCTCCCCAGGGGTAGTTGTGTAGGTACCAGAACAACCTCTTGGTGCAGAAAAGCCCCAAATACAGGATGAGTTTGCAATCAGCACCTTTTAACAGGAGAAAACCACTCTGATGGAAGCCAGGCTGTGCTCCCAGTCACATCAAGAAGAATATTTCTGGCCACACTACACACGAGGGTTGTTGCTAAGCACAGAGTGGTGGGGATGCTGTTCTCCCAGCCCAGTGCCTCACACCCTTCTGGTCCTTCCCCAGGACACTGCTCAAGAACTCTCCCCCCAACCTGTATGAGAGGATCCAGCAGATCACAGACTCACTGGAGGAAATGCTGCAGAGCAGCCCCGGGCCCTGTGGTAAGACCTTTCTTCCCACACACCTCTTAGGTCAGGGGGAGTCCTGCTGGTGGGGTCTGCTCTCCACCAGCCCACCGCATTACATGGGGCAGGAGCAGGTTTGAGGGGTTGTGGCTTCCCAGAAAGAAACAGAACAGCTGCAGGGCAAAGATGCCTAGTGTCTACATGTAAGGATGTGCAGCTGCGGATGCTTCGACCCACCCCATGCAGCTTTCTGCAGAGCAAAGGACTTCTCCTGTAGCTTAGTTTGGAGCAGAATACCTCTGTTATCCTCATGGAATGTACCTTGCCTGGTATCTCCATGGATCAAGCAAAGCCAGCTGCAACCCCTGGAGTCGTGCGATCACTTTTGGGCTGCCAGTAGGCCATGTGGGACAGTGGCTCCTTTGAGGAGGGGAGATCTCCCACCATCCTGCTGCTTTCTGCTGTCCCCAAAGGTCTTTCCCGTGTTCCTATGGGAAGATCTGCCACCAAGACTACCTTCTCTTCACAGGAGGGTTTTCAGAGACCTATGCTGCTTTATGTGATTACAACGGCTTTGCCTTCCGCGAGGAGATCCAGTGGGTAAGCGGGGCTGTCCCATGGAAAAGAGACAATGACAGCCTACTGCTTGGCAGGCAGGGAAGCAGGATGCTCACAGGGCTGCTGGGACTGGGATCCTCCCAGGGTCCAGGGGCATCCCAGGGCTGGGAACTGCAGTTTTGCCTGTCTTTGAGTGCCCTCTGCTCTCTTAGATGGGGTGGAGTCAAAGTACAGGTAGGGATGGGATGAGATGCTTTGGACTAGGTTGTTTCCCAGACTGTCATGTGAAGAGAGTCCCTGGAAATCTAGGACTTTGCTGGGTGACCCTAGTAGACCAGAACCCTACCGGGAGCCGGCTGCAGCAGGACCAGCTGTTCCTCTATTCCTCTAGGACTGCAGCTCACTTCTCCCCATACCCCCACTCCCATCAGCCTGGGGGTGCATTGCCTTCTCCTGGACAGTCCCTGCAGGAGGGATCCAAGACTCACTAAGCCATCCCACAGATCTGGGATGTGCCCTGCCAGCTGCAGAGCCAAGGACGGGGGTTAGGATTGGGGTTTAGGCAAGGGGGTCTCCAGGGGAGGGTCCCCAGGACAAAGTGCTGAGCCCGACCTGTGTGTCCCTTCATCCAAACAGGACGTGGACAACATCTACCATAGCCAAGACTGCCAGGAGTTCAACCTGCTGGACTTCAGCCACCTGGAGAGCCGGTGAGTGCCCTGACCATGCTGTGTGCAATGTCTCACACCTTGCCTTGTACCATACCAACACTCGTCCCCATCCTCCCCATCCACGGCAGAGGTGGCCCAACACGCTCCTCCGCTCGTGTTAGAAGCTTTCGTCACCTTACACGCTCCAAGGGCACCACATCTGCAGGCTGACGCTTCCCTGCACCAAACACCATGAGTCCCGTCCCATGGGGTGACAGCCTCGAGACACTGGGCAGCCCCCTCTCTTCATTTTTAACACTTAAATAAGCCTGTGAGCGGCTTACAGATGGTGAAAACGAAACATCACGGCAGATTCTGGCAGCTCGTGGCTGTCAGGTGTTTCCTATGCAAAGCAGCTGATGCTGCTCCCCCTCACATATACAAATACATGTAATTCGCAGCTGTTATGGGCTTATAACCTCGTAGCGGGGCTCTGAGCTCTGACTGGACCTGGTTCATCCCCGTGGGGTTCAGCCGTATCTTCATACCAAGAAAGATTGAGCAAGGGTTCAGCTGAAACTTGTTTCCAGACAAGGAAAATCTGTGCTGCTCTTTACACGAAGAAAAAAAAAAAAAGTAAAAAAAGCCAGAGGTTTTGACAGAAACGTGCAAATAATTTTGTTTTCCTTGAGGAATTAATCTGGGGAAGATGAGTTGTGTTTGTCAGGTGCTTTAAGCTCATGGGCTCCAGTCCTGCTTCATGGTGAAAATGTTGGGGTTGTCCTGTGCAGGGATAGGAGTTGGACTCAGTGATCCTTGTGGATCCCTTCCAACTCAGGTCATTCTGTGATTCTCTGCTCTGCCAAACACTCTGCTGACGCAGCCCAGGATTTGGTGTCACAGGGCATCCCTGGGTTGAGTGCCCTGGGACACTAGTTTGGGACCTGGCTTGGCTCAGCCCAGCCTCTGACTCCCTCACCCTTGTCACCCTGCAGAGATGTGGCACTGAGCATCGCTGCCTTGTCCTTCAACCTCTGGTTCACCAAACTCTCCTGCAAGGACTTCAGGCTGGTAAGTGCCGCTGCCGTGATGCTGAGCAGCCTGGAGATGGCCAGGTTTCCAGAAAGGCTTTTTTCTCCTCCGCCAGAACCAGGAGATTCTGGAGCAGCTGCTTTACATGCTCAGCAAATCGGTGGCACTGGAGGAGCTGGTGCTGGAAAACAGTGGGTTGAAAGCGTAAGTGAAGGCGTTTACAGGGTCCTGGTGGATTGATGAACAAGGTCTTGGCAGCCTGGTGGTGCTCCCTTCATGTATTTGGAACAGAGGCTTTGTGGACCTATGCGCTCGGGGGGGTGTCGGTGTCCCAGCCCCATGAGAGGCTGGGACACTGACACCCCACTGAGCGCATGGGTCCATGAAGCCTCTGTTAGTAACCTGGAGGCCAGTGGGCATCCCCCAACCTTGCAGAGGCTCTGCTTTTGGATGGAGCTGGCCCTGCCTCGTGGGCAGGTGATGGTGGCACATCACTGGCTGTAGGGTTTGCAGCCACATCTCCTGGAGGCAGCTGTACCTTTCTCAGATGAGTTACCCATCTACCCTCAGTGACTTTGTGCAGAGGATGGCCCAGGCGCTCAGAAACCATCCTGACTCTGTCCTGCACTCCATCAACCTTGCTGGCAACCAGCTGGAAGACAGAGGTACACGACTTCAGGGCTGGGGTGAATTTCCATACACAAAAAATAATATTTGACTCCCACCAGCAGGCACTGCCCTGCCCTGAGGGCCATAGCTCAGGGTGGGATGGTCACCCGCCCGCTGCTCTTTCATCAGGGGTTGTTGCCTTCAGCAAGCACGTGGAGAAGAGCCCCAAGGGCCTGCACAGCCTCAGCCTGGCAAGGACGATGCTCACTGCCAAAGGTATCCCTCTCTATTGGGAGCCTGGGTACAGCGGTGCTTGAGGACAAGCTGGCATCAAGGGGGCTGCAGGAACATCCTGGAAAGGGCATCTTCAGGGGTGTGATGTCCTGATGCCCCAGCTTTAGGAAAGGGTCCTTTTTCTCTCTTCCCCAGCTCTCCCTGGTTCAGGGAGCATTCATATTTCCCCTTCTCCTTGAACAGGGATGAACACGTTATGCAAGGCTCTCACTGATAACAGCGCTGTTGGATCCTCCCTGCGGCACCTGGACCTCTCTGGAAACCCTGGCGCACTGGATGATACCACTGTGAGTGCCCAGGCAGCAACATGGTGACACCATTGCTCTGTTCCCAGCATGGGCTCAGTGGCTTTGGTGCTCTGGGGTCTGTACCCTGCCTGGCAGTACCCTAGGGATGGGAAATCACAGCTGTGATGCCCCCCTACCTGGCCAGAGAAAGGTGGGGGGTGCAACAGGGACATCCCCATGCTTCTCCTCGTGGGAGGGTGGGAGATGCCACCAGGAGCAAGTGGCATGGGGCTGGGTCTCTTTGGGTAGGATTAATCCCTGTGCTCTGTGGGAGGGAGGAGACAGGCTGGAGCTGAGATTTCAGGGCTCAGGGTTGTGGGAGAAGCTGCTGATCATCCTCTGCCCTCAGAACCTGCAGAGCTTCCTCCACCAGTGCCACTCGCTCTCCCACCTCAACCTGGCTGGCACAGACTGCGCTTTGGATGCAGTGAGTACCTTCACAGGGGGTCCCAGGTGCAAGTCCCAGCCCCCAAACCGTGCTGCACTGTGGAGAGGTGCTTCCAACCCATCCCAGCAACCACAGGGCTGCAAAGATGGCGTGTATGGGGCAGTGTGCAGTAATAACCCGCCCTGTGCCCACTGCTGTGGGCAGGCTGGGGGACTTGGGCCTCATGAAGGAGGAAGAAGGGGGAGCCCCAGCCTGGGGCAGATCCCCTTAACACCCCCCACAGCTTGTCCTGTGCCATCACCCATCCATCCCCGAGCTGTGTGAGGGGCGAGAGAGCTGGCTGGGTTCCCCTCGACATAACTCGCATCCCACCCCGGCAGGTTTTTGGAGCCCTGGTTCATGGATGCCACACCAGCCTCGTTCACCTGGACCTCTCAAAAAATGTCTTCTCCCACAAGTAAGCCCAGGGGCAGCAGGGAGGGGAGTGTGATTCCCAGGCAGGTGGCTGGTGCCAGGCAGTGGGTGATGCCGTGTTGTGCCCATCCCTTTCAGGAGAGTGAAAACCGTCTCCCCCTACATCAAGGAGTTTTTCAGCCAGGCCTGTGCCCTTAGGCACGTGTCCCTGGCGGGTACCAGGCTGCCAGCAGATGCTGTGAGGTGAGGTGGGGCTGGGAGTCCATGGAAGGGAACAGATCTGGGGTGAGCGTGGTTTGGGAGGGGGATGCCGCTCAGAGCTTTGTGTGTTGAGAGGGGAGGATGGGTGAGGTTGTGAAAGGCAGAACGCTGGAAAGGACGTCATCTCCAGCACCCAGCTCCTACTGCCTGGGCCAGCCCACGGTGGGTGCTGGTGGCCCTGCTGCTCGCGCAGACGAGTGGTTTTGGTGACTTTTCCAGGGCACTGCTGCAAGGGCTGGCAGACAACACTCACATCAGTGACCTGCACCTGGATCTCAGCAGCTGCGAGGTGAGGGGCCATCGCTCCGGCCAGGTGCTGTGTGGGAAGATCTGTGCCCTGTCTGCCCTCCCGACAGCAGGATCTCATTTGCAGGACCCAGTTCCTTCCCTTGTACTGATGTCTTGCTGTTTCTTCCAAGCTGAGATCAGCAGGGGCCCAAGTCATCCAGGATCTGATCCCCGATGCCAGCTCCATCAGCGACCTGGACTTGTCTGACAATGGTAGGTTGCTTTTTCCTCTGCCAGGAGATCTCCACCTGTGGGTCCAGCCACCGCAGGCTGTTTGTTGGAGGCCAGCTCGGCCCCAGCGTCCTGTAAGCTTGTAGGAGTCCCCAGGGAGTTGGGTAGGGTCTGCTGCCCTTGCTTGCCTCCTGACCACGCTGCCTAATGCAAAGTTAATCTGAGCTTGTCACCTGTAAAAGTCCTTCAGCGGTGGCAGCTGCAGCATTACAGGCCGTGTCTCATGGGGATGAAGGCACCCAACAGCCAGCAGTGATTCCTGATGGAGAAATTACCGCTTTGTCAGAATTTGTGGCTTTTTATTCCAAAACCAACAAGCCCCCTACCTTCCCCAAGGTGGGCAGTCCTTATGTGTGCTCTTCTTACACTGGGAAGGACATTAGCAGAGTGTCAGGCCTCTTCCATCACCTTCCAGCACTGCAGCTGCTGTTGCTCTTCCCTCTTCAGAGAGAAAGCATCTCCAGCACAAGGCATGGGGTGATTTCTTCATCCCATCCTGCCTCAGAACCTGCCAAGAAATCTTATTTCATATCTTTTTTTTTGGTGCAAGCCTCTTCAGCTGAATCTGAGCTGGTCTCATGTTGCTTGCTCAGGGTTTGAAGCACGGAAAAGTTCTCCCTGGGCTGAAACCCTTCCACCTTTTTGTAGGAGTTTGTGGTCCCTGCTGCTAACTTTGTCCTGCTGTGGCCTCTGAAGCCAGGAGCTAGCAGCCCTGCCACAAACATCAATTCTGTCATCTCTTAATTTCACCTACAAGACCCCAAACCTGCAAGCAGCCTTGCTAAGTTCTCATCAGACTATGCAGCACCTCGACAGCCAGATGGGTAGCTTGAAGTCATAAAAAAACCTGTTCAGGCCACTGACGCTCCAAAATCTTATTCTCTTACCTCAAATCTCTGCCCAGCCTTTGCCAAAAGGCTCTAGTTTTGGCTTTCCCAGTAGTGCAGCTCCATGTCAGAGGAACAGTTTTTGGTGCCTTTCGCCCTTAGTTGACAGAGTGGGCGGGCGAGTAGATCCTTGCCCTGTGGGAAGGGGACACCTTGCTGAATTTCCTTGGGGATGCTGCAGCCGTGGGCATGGGAGCTGCCTTCAAAAGCTGTGAGAACTACTCCATGTCATGGGTGGAGGGCACATCCCTGTGGGTTGGCAGAAAGTAAATATGTTCTCTAGCTCTGCAAGTGCTCCCCATGGCTCAGCACAACCTTGGCTTTCCAAAAGCAGAAGTCCCCAGAGACTGTGGTCTCTCCCCAGTGACCTCAGCTCTGCATAGGACATTATTGTCCTTAAGTAGCTATGAAAGATACTCAGGAGCTGCCCTGGGCACCTCTTCACCCTCCCGTGGTGGCAGCTTGGTGGCTTTGCAGGTCTTGCTTGGAGAGACCACCCTGCAACAGTGATGCCACCTCTGTGGTCCGGGCTGCTTGGAGCATTTCCTGTCTTTTGCAGGCTTCGACCCCAACATGGTGACGCTGGTGCTCTCCATTGGGAGAAGCAAGTCCATTAGGCACGTCTCTCTGGGGAAAAACTTCAACATCAAATCCAAGTAGGTGCAAAATTGCAGCACCCAGGCCAGGATCTGTCCTGGCACCGAGCACCAAGCTTACCTCTCACCCCATCCAAGCCCATGGGCTGGTCGGGAATGCCAGGGATTGCCTGCTCCTAGGGGTAGCCTTGGGCTGTGGGGGAACCATCACATGCTCCTCAGGGACCTGTGAGGGATGCATGTGTAACTGCCCTCCCCTCTTCTGCAGGGAGGGGCTGGTGGATGTCCTGCACCGCATCGTCCAACTCACCCAGGAGGACGATTGTGTGAGTCCAGCTTGCCCTCACCCTCCCCCCAGGCTCTCGTTCACCCCCTGCCACCACTGTGCAGCCCCTGTCCCTCCTAGCACAGGCTCCCTTCCCCTGCCATTCAAACCATTCTGCTCCTGTTTTCCTCTATCTTGAAGCAGATGCTCTTACAGAGCAGCAAGAACTGTTCCCATTCATCTGGGAAAGCAGGAGCCTGTGCCTGGCTAAAGGCACTGAAGAGATGCTCGCTGTAACCTGGCTGCAGCCCAGCTTTCCAAAAAAACCCTCTTTCCTCCTTGCTGCCTGCCAGGCTTCTGAGCTAAATCCAGGGGCTGCCTGAGCACCCGCTGTCCTCCTTTTTTTGGGATTCAGCATTACATGGGCTCCCCAAAGCCTGCACCAGGCATCCGCCAACCCAGCAGTTGCCAGCCAGGGATGGAGGCTGTGTCTGCAGCAGTGACGTGCATTCTGATACATGTCCTGGCCACCTCTCCCTTTCCTTGTCCCTTTCACAGCCTCTCCAGTCCCTCTCTGTGGCCGAATCGCGCCTCAAGCTGGGAACCAACGTCCTGCTGAGTGCCCTGGGCAGTAACACCAGCCTCGTGGCTCTGGACATCAGTGGCAATGCCATGGGGGACACGGGGGCCAAGATGCTTGCCAAGGCCCTGCAGATCAACACGAAGCTCAGGTAGAAGCAGCCCACATCACGCTGTTGGTGCCCTTCACTCCTGGGGCTGGATGGCCCTGGATGTCATCAGGGGAAGCTTGTTGTGGCTCCTGGTGACCACGGATGAACCACTGGACCATTCCCAGCACATGTTCAGATGCTGGGGCTGTATCTTGCTCTCCAGGCAGTTCTCTGGTGTGTGTGAAGGGAATGAGAGCAGCTCAATCCCTGCCTGGTGCTTTGTGAGGCTCCTGCACAGCCCCAGATGCTGCAGCTGGACCCCTGTGGGCTCAGTCTCCATCCTGAGCTCTGGCATCGGTCCCTAAAAAGCCATTCTTCTAACCAAATTGTGCATGCAAAGACACGGCAGGGATGTCTGCAGGGGATGAGAAAGGTTTTCCCAGACAGAGCTGTTCCTCTGGGAAACGTCTGTCACTGCCAGCAGCCTGCCTGACCGTGTCTTCCCTGCTTTTCACTCCTTCCAGGCACCCACATGCTTTACAGCTCGTTGCAAAGTCCAGGTTTAGGTTTTGAATAATGAGATTCAGATTTATAACCCCATTTCCCGATTTTCTGGTGCCAGGTGGTCAGTCGTGGGCTCGCTCTTCCTGGCCCCTGGCAGGTGAGCAACCACCTTGGGACTGTGTGGGTGCAGAAAGGACTCACCCGTGTCCTTCTCTTTGCAGGACTCTGGTTTGGGACAGGAACAACACAACTGCCCACGGGCTCCTGGAGGTGGCTCAGGCTTTGGAGAGGTAAGGAGGGAGCAGCCTGGTCCTCCTGGCTTCCTATCACTATGCAAAAATAGCTTCTAGCACGAGGATGTCATGATCCCCAGAGCCTCTTGTCCCTTTGAAGCAGCGAGTGCATTGTACAGTTGCATACAAGTTCTAAGGGAGTTGGACCACAGCTGAGGCCTTACAGCCACCTATTTGGTGTTTGATTATTGACCTCGGGGTGTCCCCAGGGTTCTGCATCCCAGCACAGCCTAGTGTCACCCAAGGCAGCGCTGCTGAGCATGGAGAATCTGCTGGGGGTAGAGATGTGATGCTCCTCTCCTCCCCACCCATGAAAGATGGGTAGAAGTTGTCCACCTGCTGAGCACACTACTAGGTCTGGTGTTTGGCCATGCGGGTTCTCTGGAGGTTTGAAGAACGAGGGATACATAGAGAACAAGAACCTATCTGATTGCTGATGGCCAGAGCCTGGCTGTCCCCATCTCCAGGGGGGTCAACCATGGGGGTAATGTCCAGGCTGCCATGGGATGGTCTCTAGACTGGTATGTCTCTGGGATGAGCTCCGTAAGGCTGATAGGATGCCCAGCAGCATCCATTCACCCCCTGTGCTGCCTTGCAGGAATTACACGCTCAAGTCGATGCCCTTGCCGATGAGTGACGTGGCCCAGGCGTATCGCAACCACCCCGAGAGAACAGAGGAGGCCGTGCACAAGGTGGGGGATGCAGGCTACAGGCGACGGGCCAGGGGTCACTGATTATACTGACTGCTCATGGTCTCTTGCTGCCACAGCTTCAGTCCTGCCTGGCAAGGAACCAGTTGAGGCGCGCGCTGCCCACTCAGACCTTCCGCCTGCAGCAAGGCATCCTCACCACCTCCTCTGAACAGGTTTGCCAGCGGTGTGGGACTCTTTCCTCTGCCCCAGACAACTCATGGTGTTAAAACAGAGCCTTGGTGGGCTCATACCTCTTCTTGGAAGTGGTACAAATGCCTGGAGGGCAGAGGGGTCTGAAGGGAGGAGAGTAGGGCTGGGCTGAGAGGAGATACCCAAGGGACTCTCCTGGTTGCATCCATGTATTCCATGCACATGCAGCTCTGGGCTATCTCACTGCTGTGCTACCCCACACAGCATGTTCCCGGCTCCCTCCACAAGCAATTCCATGCCACAGGGCATTCCCAGTTTTTAGGCAGGGTTGCTCTGGGGGCTGTAACCTGCCTGTGCCCCTGCTTGTCCTATGGAGCAGCACTGGCACATCCTTCTCCAGGGAAGTCACAGCGAGGAGGGAACTGGCAGTCCTGCTCCGGCGTTGGCGCGTGACGCGGCTTCTCTGTTCTCCAGATGGTGAATGAGATCTGCCTGAGCGTGCAGAAGCACGTCGACATCCTCAGCGCCTGCCCGGGCAAGGAGGTGGAGGCAGACATCCTCTGTGCCGAGGAGGCCATCCGGAATGCCAACCTCTCCATCAGCGTGAGTCTGCTGCTCAGGGAAACCCCTCAACCCACCTAGATTCCATGTGGGATCAAAAGGGGTTATTGATTAGTTAATGACATAATTAACCGGCAGTCAGGGAACAGCAGAATCATCAATGCAACAGATGCACCTCACTGAGTGCTCGCAAGATGTTAAGAATAGCTGGGAAATTCTGAATCCCCTTCTAGAACAAGGCACTAAATGTTTTTTATCCCACTTGCACATGTGCAGGGGTGTGCACACCGCCCAGGAATGACGGGTTACAAACAAATCCCCTCTTCAGCCAGGTCACCCCCTGCTCGTGCTCCCCTCCTTGGGAGAGGTGGGTGCTCCAGCCTGATGCCCTTTCTTGGGGAACATCCACACCCTCAGTGCCCCGATCTGGATGCAGCCCAGACATGGGGATGCTCCATCAACCTGTGATGAAGGTCACGTTGGCGGTTGAGCAGCTCTTGGCAGTGTCAGCCCTGGTTTGACTCTCCTGGTCCTGCTTCTGTCTCCCCATCACACCTTTTTCTCCTTCTCCTATACCTCTCTTCAAGTCACCTCTTTCTCCTTCTTCCCAACTGTCTTGGCACCCCTCCGGGTACTTAATCTGGTGGAGATAAGATTCAAAATGACAGTGCTGATAGTGGAAGAGTGCTGAAAGGGATGGGAAAGGATTTCTCCTGATGTGGGCAGCAGTGTGGCTGGATTCAGGAGGGAGGCAGGGTCAGTGGGTGGTGAGGAGCTGCTGGGGGTCTGACTGGGCAAACCCAGGGACTCTTAGATGCCAGGATGCCCAACCCTAGCCCAGCAAAAACAGAGGCCACTCAGTGTCCCTAGCTGATGCTCTTCCATGGGGAAGCCATGGATGTGAGCTGCACATGGAAGAATGGAATCGTGGAATCACCAGGTTGGCAAAGACCCACCAGATCATTGAGTCCAACAAAACAACAAAAAAACCAAGGATGAGGTGCCATAAGCTGATCCAGGCCATCTCTCTTCCCATGGCAGATCCTGCCCCTCCTGTACGAAGCGGGAAACACGCCGTACCAGAACGGCAAGCTGCAGCACAAGCTGGAGTGTCTCACAGAAGAAGCATCGCAAATGTGTGGCCGGGAGATCCAGGTGGGCACCTCTGGGGAGCTGCTGGTGACACAGGATGCTTGCCAGCCTCAGCCTGAGGATGAGGGACATGGTGTCTCCCAGAAACCACATGAACCCTGATAGGAAAGACTCTAAAACCCCCCTTTCCTCCCCAAACTTCAGGCGATCATGCAGACAGTGCTGGACACGGCACATGGTCTCTGCCCAGCTGTGGTGCAGAAGAGTGGGGTCAGGGACCAGCTGGTCAATGCCATGTCAGAGCGGATCTACCTGCAGGACCACCTCAACCTCAGTGCTGTCTTGGACCAGATGGTCAGCGAAGTCTTCAACAAGCTGAAGTGGGTGACATGTTATTCCTCCTTCTCACTTAGCAGCTGGTGCTCACCCATTGGTCCAGATAGGGACTTTGGGGCTCCCTTCTGGGTGCTACCCTCCCCATGGTGGACCTGCTGCATCATTTTCCCAGCTGTGGCTTTGCTTCATGCTCAGATCCAGTTTGGATATATCCCTAGGGACCTGGGAAGTCCCATGGGATGATGTTCTTGCAGGCACATTCCTGAGGCTGGCAGAGGGGAGCCCTGACCGTCAGTGAGAGGATGCATTTGGCATCCTCCGTCCCAGCCAACACTTCTCTTAAAATCATAGAATCACCAGGTTGGAAAAGACCCACTGGATCCTGAAGTCCAGCCATTCCTATCAAACACTAAACCATGTCCCTCAGCGCCTCATCCACCCGTCCCATAAATACCTCCAGGGAAGATGACTCAACCTCCTCCTTGAAAAGCCTATTCCAGTGCCCAATGACCCTTTTCTTTGGCAGAAAGCACCCCATGAACCAGAGCCCAGGCCATGTCCTGGGTGCCACTTTGGGTGCCATGGCCAAGCATCCACCCCCCCACAGCTGGCCCCACAACTTAGAGGGGTTGTGGCTGCTGGCTGTGACAGTACTCTCTGTTCCCAGTGAAATCAAGCTGTCCGTCACAGCCGCCGTGGCCGACTGCATTGTGGACGCTGTGCTTGGAGACCTGACCACGGCCCAGTGCAAGCTGGTGAGCTCTGAGGGCTACAAGAACCAGTGGGATGGGGATGTGGGACCGGGATGCAGGACTGGGGTGCAGGATGAGGGTCTTGGTACCCTGATGTTGCCTGGGTCCTGACTACTGCAGCGACCATGCATTTGCTGTCTGGGAAGCGGGGTGGTTCCCACCCAGGTAATCATCTCCTAGCGCAGTCACTGCAGCATTAATGTCCTGAGCAAAGTCTAGGAGCTGCCACGTAGTGGGGGGTGCTGGGGTGAAGCCGGGCACTGGCCGCTTGTGCAGCAGGGCAGGCACAGGGCAGCTGCACTGGGGGCAGCAGCCGGCTAATCAGGCCTAAATCCGCTCGCAAATCCTGGCTCCAGATAGAGAGCAGAGCAGCACAGAACACACAGGGCAGCCAGGCACGCTTCAGCCCCTGGGATAATTTAAGCACTTCCTAATGGTTTTAGGCAGAGAGCCTCCCCCGGCAGGGGCTCGACTTCCCGGTGCTGCTGCCCGAGCTGGCTGAGGACGATGGCACCATGCCGGCCAGGAGCAGGAATCTTCCAGACATCGCTGTGGAGGAGGTAGGGTCTCACCCCGCTGCCGCCGCGTGATGGTTGTGCTATAACCACATTTTATCCACCTTCCCGGATGATGCCAGGCTTAACACCACGGCTTCTCTGGGTGAACACAGCCCAGGCAGCACTAAGGAATTAGTTCTGGGAAGTGGGGCTGTCACCCTACCCCACCAGCTCTGGGAGAATGTCCTTGCGGTGGCCCCAGCTGGTCTCGGCCATATGCAGCCCCTCTGACCAGCTATTGCCTTGGACCTGGAGTCCAGCACAATGCACAGCCCCAGCCAGGGAAGAATCTGATCCAGCATCAGGAGTGGGTTTTGTGCTGGGCCAAGATGAGGCCGTGCAGCCCTGGGAGTCTGGGGGTGATGGAGAGTTTGCACCCATTGCTGGGCAAAGCCTGGCTTGCTCCGGCTGCCACGAGACACCACTCACTGTGGCCAGCCTGTCGGCATCGAAGCCACGACCATCCCTCTCTCCCTGCAGTACAAGATGGCCCTGCGGAGGAAAAACAAGCATTTCAGAAGCATTCGGCCTACGCCATCAGTGAGAAGTAAGGCCAGCATCCTGCTTTCCCTTTGCTGCAGCTCAGCGTGTGCCACGCCACCTCTGCCGGGGCAAGGCAGGAGCTCGCAGGAGCAATCGCAGGGCTGCAAGGCAGGGACATCATGGTAATGGTACTGTCGCTGGGCAGAGCCTGGCTGGGATCTGGCCCCTCTGGAGAGCTTCTCCTGGATCTGCAGGCAAAGCTCAGCCTGAGCTTGTTCTTGCTCTGTTTTGGGGGGCTGGCTGGCTGGGGACCCACAGGTAGCAGGTTAAATGCCCTGAGATCCCTCCCCTTGTAGCCAGGCAGGAGTGGGAGTTTTGTCCATGACTCCAGAGGCTGCTGCGTTCTCCCCCTGCCACCCCAGGGAGCACCCTGGGCATGGGCATCGCTGACCCACCCAGCCCTGCAAGGAGGGGGACACATTCCCACGGGAGCTCCTGCTGCTGGTGCTGAGCTTCCGCAGGCTCCTCTGCCACAGGTGTGGAGCCTGGAGGGAGCAGGATCCAGGGGAGGCAGCAGCGATGAGCAGCTGATGGGGTGACTTCTGCTTTTAGGAGCTTTGGCTGTGGTGCATATGTGGCTTTGGCTGAAGCAGAGCTCGGGCTGGACCCCAGCATCTGGCACCCTGGTGTCCCCAGGGGACTCCTGAGCTCCCCGAGCCCAGCAGCATCCTGACCCCTGATGTCCTTGAGCCTAGCAGCATCCTGACCCCTATCGTGCAAGAAACCGTGGGGGTGACGGGCTGTCTGCAGAGCAACCCGGGGTGTATTTGCGGGTGCCGCTCACCTGGCCGGCACCAGCAGAACTCGTGCCATGCGGTCACTGCCGGCCGCGGCTGTCAGCGCGGTCCCTGCCAGATCATCCCCCCTGTATCCCCCCTAACCCAAACCCCTGGGGACCGTGACAGGCTCAGGCTATGCCGCAAAGCCGCAGCTCCGGGGGCCGCCGCGCAAGCTCTCAGCAGGCACAGCCACGCTCCCCTCCCCGTGGCACCGCGCGGCCAGCGCCTCACCGACCCTCCCCGGGTGGGCGAAGGTGATGGCGGCGGCGATGCTGATGATGATGCTGATGCTGATGACGGGGAGGCCTGGCGAGGCCGGCTGCCAACCGGGGCTTTCTCACCCCTCGTAGGTGTCTCGGAGCTGGAACCGGTGGCGGGTAAGGACGCCAGCGGGCTCCGAGCTCACCGGGCGCCGCCGTCACTCAGCCCCGCCACGCCGCCGGCACGCCCTGCCTCCACAAAGGATGCTGAGCCCGCGAGCGGCTCGCTCCCCGCCACGCAGCCTGCCACCTCCGCCACCACCGGATCCCTTATGGACCTGCCGACAGCCGGAGAGAAGCTGGAGCATTGCACCAAAGCCAGGCCCCGGCCCAACCGCCGCCACAAGCAGCCGCCCAGCAAGCCCAATGTAAGAGGGGGTTGGCAAGGGAGGGGGGATGGATTGGGGGTTTGGGTATTTTTTTTTTTCATTTATTCCCATATTTTTATCATTTGGGTGAATTATCGCTATTGCTATTTGTTGCGAGGCAGGGAAATGAGATGCGCAGAGCCGCGGCTGGTTTATTATCCTGCATTTCAGCCGCTGCCGAAGCCCCCTCAAAGGAGGGGGGGGGCAGCCCAAAAGGATGGGCAGAGGGGAGGGGGGGTCAGGGGAATCATCCATCCCTTTTCCTGCTGCCCGCTGGGAGATGCCGAGCGGTGGGAGCTGGCAGGAGGAATGAAAAAACCTGCAGAGTTTGGGCGCAGAGGGCCGGCGCGTTCGGCAATGGCTCCGGCTGCCCCTCTCCTCCTGTGTCAAATTTGGTCCCCTCCATCCAAAACCCAGCAGCCCCCAAACACCGGCAGCTGCCGTGGCTCCTGGTGATGCTGGGGAGGCTCTGCCTGCCACAGCAGGGGTTTTCTCCCCCACACTCCATAGGGTGAGTGCCTGGGGGTCCTGCATTTGCAGCCCCCTTTCCAAAGGAAAAGTAACTTTTGGGTGCTCCGTTACCATCCCCGAGGCTGGATCCTGCTGGCATCACCTTGTCCCCGTGTCCCCATGCTGCAGCTGGACCCTTGCACCTGCCAGAAAGCCTGGGCTCACACGGCAGCAATGATGCTCGCCCTTGGACTATGGTGGGACCAGCACTGGGCTGGAGGAGAGGCAGGAGATGTGTCCTGCAGCAAGGTGGATGCTCGAGGGGCCAGGAAGGGCCAGGGGACCATCACCTTGGCTCATCTTTCCTCAACGGGATAGGAGTGTTCAGCACTCAGGGTTGGGCAAGCCTTGAACAAGGACTAGCTTTGATGGATATGATGTGACAGGACGAGCAGATCTTGGATGGCTGGAACGGCTTCCGAGCGGCACCAATCCAGCCGTAATGAAAAGTCGTTATGGATTGAAATGCCACCGACGGGGAAGTGCCTCCCTGTCATCGATAGGAAGCCACCAAAGCCGTGCCACGTGCTGGGGCAAGGAAGGTGCTATGGAGGAAGGCTTGGCTGGGGCTGCTTTTTTAGGGATGGAGTGGGTGGCCTTCATCCAGGCTGTGGTGGCACTTCAAGGTCACACTTGAGCATGGGCACCAGCTTGAAGGATGCAGATGCAGGTCCATGCAGGGCACCCTCTCCACCACCTCTACCAGGAATGTGGGCATCGCCTCCTTGGAGCTGAGATGAGGAAAGCATCCCTGCAAAAGGGCTTTAGCTGGAATTGTCATTGTGTCCCTCGAGGAGGGTCAGAGGCACCTTGCCTGCGTGTAGCACACGGGTGCCTGAGCACGTACAGATGCTGTACCTGAGCCACCACCTGGGGAGCTGCCAGCACCCCACATGTGGCACCCAGGGGGCACAGGGACAGGCTGGAGCTCCTGGTGCCCCAGGGATGCAGCAGGATCCGAGCTAGGATGCAGCCAGTAGCACCACAGTCTGGCTATTGTGTTGGGTGCACAAGGAGACAGAGGGTGCCAGCATGCAACCTGTATGATCACCGCTTATGTGTGGGGTCTCTGCCCCGTGTTGGGCTGACAGCCACACTTTCTTGCAGGTGCAGCCTGTGGCCTGTGAGAACAGTGAGGACAGGAGCATCACCCGTGTGGACGAGGGGCTGGAGGATTTCTTTGCCAAGAGGCTCATCACAGAGGCACCGCCGTAAGCCCAGGGGGGTGCCCAGGGCCCTGCACCCACCCAGCACCCTGGCACGCACCCATCCCTGGGATTTTAGTAACTCCCTGCATTCACTTACCCTGCAAACGCTGCTGGTCCTGATGCCAAAGGGATGCTGGGGGCATTGCTGGGGGCAAGGCTTGGGGGGGCGGGCTGGGATGGCAGATGTGGGGAGCAGGATGCGGCCACGGAGTCCCACCCTGGAAACGGCTGCCCTTGCCAGGACAGCATCGTCTCAGGGGGGCATCTGGGGTCTGGATCTTTCCCTTCTTGGGGGTGGGAAATGATATCCATCCCCTTGGCAGCCCAGAGCTCACCTCTCCCAATGCTTCTTCTCTCCACAGTCCCACGACTCCGGAGACCTGCACAGGATCAGCCCCGCTGGCCCCCTCCGGCTCTCGCACCCTCAAGAAGAAAATTGGGAATTTTTTTGCCTTCAAGAAACCCAAATCCAGCCGGGGCTCGAGGTGCGAGAAGGAGCCCGAGGGTGGCCCCACTGCCCCAAGGAGCAGGCGCTCGATGCTCAGTGACATTTTACGGGCCCCCAGCAAAGCGGGCGAGGCAGGCAAACTGCTGAGTAAATCGGAGGAAGGGGGTCTCGCTGCCGAGCCCCGGGCAGAGCCTGAGCACTGCCAGACCCCCGACTCTGCCCGCAGGATACGACCCAAGTACTCCCGTGAGGGCAAATCCCAGTCGCTTATATTGCTGCCTGGGGAGGATGAGGATGCGCTGGGGGTCAGACATGACAAGGTAAGCGCTGTCACTGTTCCCAAGTCACTGATCCGGCTCGGTTGGTGGGTGCTGCTGCTGCTCACCCAAGGGTCAGCCAGATACCTCAGGGGGATGTGGGGACACTGGAGTGATAGTGGGGATGTCCCTGCTGGGTTGTGACCATGCCTCCATCTCCTGGGGACATGGTTGGGGTTGGGGACCTGGGTCTGGGTGCCCTGCAGGCAGGTGGGTGGGTGCTGTAGGCACTGGCCGTGCTCCTGGTAGGACGATGTCTGTCCCACAGAAAAGACACCTGGAGAAGAGCGACGGGGAGCTGCCTGGCTCCTTCGAGCAGCGCGTGCAGGTCATGCTCCACCGGATTGGTGTCACCAAGGGCCCTACCGCTGAGGGCAAAAAGCAGCAGGTGGGGAGTGACTCTGCTTTTGGAACGGATCCTATGCTCAGAGGGTGGTGGTCCAGGGGATGGTGGGGTCCCCTGGCTGGGATAAACAGCACCCAGCTCTGTGCTGCCACTGCCTTTAGCCCATGTCCTGTCACCTACCCCTGCGAGGGGACTGATATGTGGGTTCCTGCGTGCTGCACGGCATCTGTCTGTGTTCCTCCTTCCCAGCATGCACCCACCCACTGAAGCCACCTCAGTGCCCAGCAGCAACCTCCTCTCTGCCACCTATTGTCCCCGAGGGTGCTGCCACCCTCACCTCCCCAACACCAACAGGTTTCTTTTCCCTTGCAGAGCAAAGACAGTGAGATCAAAAAAGCCGGCTCAGATGGTGAGATACTGACCCTCCACCCTGACCCCCACCTGCCTGGGGACCCCCAGGGTGGGTGCAGGCAGGCCCTTATGCTCACCCACCTGCTTGGTGCAGGGGGCATGGGCAGAGCCCAGCTCACTGATGCTTGTGCTTGCAGGGGACATTGTGGACAGCTCTGTGGACTCCCCCCAGTCCCTGAAGGCCCGCACACACTCTGTGTCCACAGGTGGGTCACCAGTGAGTGCTGGGAGTGACACCAGCCCCTGGCACAGAGGGCTCCATCTCCTCTGCTAGCACCAAGCATTGCTGCATGGGGACTGGAGCCGGTGGGGAGCAGTGGGAACAGGCACCCGCACAGGGTCCTGCACCCATGGGTATCCAACCTCTGAGCTGGCAGATGGAAACCCAGTCCCTGGGGTGGCTACAGGCTGGTTCCCAGCACTCAGAGCCATCACTGCCAGGCACCAACCTGCCTTTCCTACAGATGCACCGTCTCGCAGCCCTGTTGCTGCGGCAGAGCCCCGGCCAGCCTGGAAAGTCCTGGTGAGACAGCTGCCCGCTGAGCCGCAGGGCACCACCTCCCAGCAGCCACGGTGCTCCCTGGTCCTGGCTGAGCCCAGCGAGCCTGGGCACCGAGAGGGCTGGAGCAGCAGCCTGCCACGGCCAGGCAGGAGCGCACCGGCCACACTGCCACGCAGGGTCAGCCACGGCGGTGAGGCAGACAGCAGCAGCCCCTTGCCTGCACCACCTGACACCGAAGGTAGGGATGGGTGAGCAGCTGCTGGCGTCTCCTATTCTGCTGCTGGTGTGTTCCTTGGGAAGCGAGAGCAGCAGGTACGCCAGCGCTCAGCACTGGGTGCTGATACCCCTTCCTGCTGCTTTTCCAGACAACCGCCTGACACCACGGCTGGCAGAGCCGCGGGCAATCAGCCGCCGAGCTGTGTCTGTCCATGAGGAGCAGCTCAGGGAGCCTGAGTGCCCGGCAGAGCTGGGAGGTAAGTGGAGGGCTGGAGTGGAACCCCAAAACCCCTTTGCCTCCCATGCCAGAGGTTGCAGGTGATGGCATCCCACATGCCTGGCACGTGGCCATCTGCAGTGCTGAGGTGACAGGTGATGGCATCGCTGTACTGGGAAGACCCTTGTACTGGGACACTTGGCGTTGGGATCAGTGCTGGCAGCAGCCAGGCTGCCCAGGCTTGCAGGAAGAACAAAGGCAGAAGCCAGGCGGCTGTGCCCTGCCGTAACACGGGGCTGGGTTGTGTTGTCCCCAGCAGGCACTGTCCCCATGCGCCTGCGGCGGTCGCCTGTGTTCAGACGAAGAACCAAGCATGAATCCCTCCCAGAGCCAGAAGGTGAGCCTGGACTGCCCTCAGACGCTGCAGGTGAGAGATGCTGCACTCCCTCGCACCCGTGCTCTGTTGGGATTCAGAGGAATCTCCCCATGCTCATGCCAGTACCCGTAACCTCTCTAGGTGCCACACCGTGGGACAGGCCCTGTGCAGGGCTGGCGGAGCCACAGGCTGGAGTGGGCACGGAAGGCGAGCAGCTGCAAGCCCCGACACAAACTGTTGTGAATGCACAAGACTCCGCAGCCGTAGACCAAAGACGCCTGGTGCCGGGCCGGGGGGAGCCAGCTCTGGGACAGTGACACCCCTGCATGCCGCTGCACTGTTCCCAATAAATCCCTGCAAGCAAGCGCACGGTGCTGGGGTGATTGGCAGCTGGGGTGTGGTGAACAGACAGGGGCCAGGTCTGCTCTATACTGGGCTGGATGCAGCCATAGGGCCGGCTAATGACATCGCCCACCTCTCACTGTGCCACCAGCCAGGCCACCAGCATCACCCAGGAGGGCAGGGATGCCCAGGGACTGTGCTGAAGCCCTTGGGATGCACTGAACAGCATCATCTTCTCCGGCTGCTGTTGGCTGCAGGGGGAAACCAGTGATTTTAGGTGCAGGTAGCAGCAGTGCTGGCAGCCAGCCATTTTTAGCATGTGTGACCAGGGCCCTTTCACCTCTCCAGCTCCTCAGTCTGTGGATACTGCTCTCTCCAGCCCCACCAAGACGCAGGTTTCCATCAGCAGGACCACAATCCATCGTGTTTCAGCACGCAGCTCTGCAGCCCCGTTCCAGCCGCACCATCCCTGCAGCATTCCTGGTGGCACCAGCATTACGCCAACACCCAAGCGGCTTTCTCCTGTGTTGACCTCTGCTCTGGACCAAATGCATTCCTTACACAGATGTTTACGACAAAGCAGCAAGACGCTTATTTTTTCTTTTTTTTCCCCTTGGTTTTTTTTTTAATACAAAAGCTGTGTATTTAAAAAATATACAATTTTTATTTAAAATTTCTAAAGTACAACCCTGTGAGATATTTTTTTGTCATGAACGATGCAGGATCCCACTTAAATTCCTGCCCTGCCTTTAGAGCAGGGATCAGGTCGTGGGGCCTCTGCCATCACTGCTGCCCCTGCTACAGTGACACCAGGTTACCTGTCCCCATACACCAGGCTAAGGCATTTGGAAATGATGGAGAGGTGGGAGAGCGATGCCAGCTCAATCCCAAACATCCCTGAAAGGATTGCTTTGCTCTCCTCTCTGTGATGAGGGTGCTGGCCTTAAGCGGGTCATGTCCTCAGCATCTCTGCAGCCAGGCCAACCCACTCAGCAGTCCCCTCAGGGACAGTGGTCCTGCCGTCTGCCCCTCTCTCCCCCAGATGTTTTTCCTAGGCAGCTCTAAGTTGGTTTTGCTGAACTGGTGAAGAAATGAAATATAAACTGGCCTCAGGAGTCAGCCTCCCCGTCTGTGAGTAACCAGCACGCCCACTTCAGCATTGACTCTGAGATCCTGCAAAACCAGACCAGGGGGAGGCAGGGTGAGAAGGGACTGTCGGGGACACGCTGATGCGCGGCAGCTTGGTGCTGAGGGCTAACACAGAGCTTAGGGACTGGCTGCAGGGATGTCCGCACCCCACGGGGACAGCCATGCTAGGAATAAGGGAGGGTCTTGCCACGTTATCACTGCACTGACCTGACAGACCGTACTTGCTTGCAGAGCTCAGGACTCGGTGCCTTGTATCTGTACTGAACCGGCTCATCCCTCACGTACTGCAGTGGCAAAGGAGAGGGTGAGGCTGGTCTGCACCAGCTGCAAAACTCAAAGCACAGCCCCACCAAGCAGCCCAAGGGAACCTCTGGGGCCTTCCCCTCAATTGTTTCCTGCTCTTCCAAGTTTATTCTACCTGGGCAGCTGGAAGATATTCCCACCCAACAAAATCACAGGCTCAACCGCATCTTCACCCGGTACCCCAGATCTTCCTTTGGAAGGGTTGGGGCCTCCACCTACATGGACACCTGCCTTCAACTCTCCTCTCCCCAGCAGCCAGCTGAGCCAAGGCCTGGGGCAGATCACACAGCACCCCTGGGAACCACCCCCTGGAATCCCACCAGCTGCTTTGTCTTTACCGGGGGCAGATCTCTGTGCTGTTCTGGTTTGGAGCTGGGGCCACTCAATGGGGCCAGTTGCTCTTCCTCTTCTTCCCCTGAGAGCTCCTTTCCATGCTGCAGCCCTGTCTCCTCCTTTTTGCTCTTCTTGGTGCCCCGTGTGCTCATGAAATCCAACCTCCTGCCTGTGCCTCTTCCCCTGTCCCACAGGGCACCCTGGGGCTTCTGCTGCTCACTGAGGGTCTCATCACGGTCTGCCAGCAGCTTCCTCTTGGCACCTGCAATGTCTCCTCCCTTGGTGCTGGCACAAGCTCGACTATGCTTCAACGTATCTGGAGGCAAAGCTGTGCCACTGCAGTCTGCCTGCTCCCTGTGAGGCATCTTTTCAAGCAGAAACTGCAAGCCACTGCTGGGTAAGACGGGAAAATCAGGAGAAAGGGAGGGCAGGCTGTCCAGAGAGCTCCCCAGTACCAGCGGGCCTTGAGCAGGGCTGGGGACATTGGTGGCCACCTCTGCAGCTGACCTTGATTGGTTTGTGCCAGTCTCCATCGGACTGATATTGTAGTAGGAGCAAAGCAGAGAGGGAGAGGAGGTCTGCACCAGCTCCCCCTGTGGCAGGTTCTCAGGAGAGCCCTGGCTGCTGGGTTCCAGCAAGTCGGGGGTGTTGCTGCGAGAAGCTACATCTTGCTGGTTCTTCAGAGAAAGGTCATGTTGAGAAGTCTTCTCTGGTAAGAGAAAATGCATGGTCAGCTTGGGCAGGGGGTTGGTGGGACCTCCCCAGCACATCATGTTGGGCAGGAGAGCATTGGAGCTGGAACACCGCAAGCACAGGGTAACACAAACACTACAGCACTAATTTTTGGCCAGGGGAAAGCAAAGCCAGTACCCAGGACAAGCTACGTGATCACCCAGTGAAAGAAGATGGGATTGTCTCCTGCTGATGAGGCATTTTGGACACCCAGGGGCACGGGAACTCACCATCTGAAGAGTTCAGGGTCAGGGTCAAAGATACTGGAGGGAGCCCATTCCAGGGGTTGTCTAGAGATCCCTCTGAGCACTCCGACAAGGCTGTTGACTCAGCAGCTGCAACAATCAAGCTGGGGACTTGATTTTGGCAAAGAAAGTGGTTGCCCATTCCCAACCCTGGAGCAGCTACGAAGGGCTGTGGATGGGGGTCTCGGACAAAGATGGTATGTGAGGGGAGCTCCAAAAGCCCTTTCCAACCAAAACTGGGGTGTCAACCAGCCCCTGTGGCAGGCAGCCCAGAGGCAGACGCTGACCAGAGTGCAGGCAGGTGGGAAGACGACCTCTGACACCCTGCACTGCCCAGGAGAGCAGCTCCCTTCATCTCCGCTATGTGGAGCTTCTGCAGGTATTTCTGCAGCAAAGCTTGGTGACACCAAGCCTAGTCAGGTGAAACAAGCGTGACCTGGGACTGGACCACAGCCAGCTGAGAGCTCACATTTGGGCTCTCTGATGGCATCAAAGCAACAAAATAACGTGTCATGCCCCCAGTACAACAAAATGAAGCCGCTTGTCTTCAGGAGGCTGCAGGGATAGGACCATGCAGGCAAGGAGCCCTGGTCTTGTAAAGACCTGGCCATGCCAGTACCTCCTCTACTCAAGTCCAAGATGGGCTGAGCCACTTTTAGAAGGAACTACTAAGAGGTTGGATGGAATCTGGAAGTCCCACTACTCACGGCTGATTGGGGATATGAAACTTGCATCACCTGGCACCATCCTTTCATTGCTACTCTTCCCAGGAGTTGCTTCACACATGTCTGCAATGAAAGGGGTGGTCACATCCCAGAGCGGCACTTAGCCAGAGCAAAGGAAGTCTTCTCCCCAACCTAGGGGAAAAAGACATGCTTGGACAATGAACTTCCCACCTGACTACCCTGCAGATGAAGCCACTGCACTGACCTGCCTTGGAAGCATCGCAAGCAACTATTTCATTCTCAGAAGAGATCACCAGGGTGTTGGCTGGGATGGTGAAGATGTCCTCACCCCTCTGCAATGACACACAGTCTGTGGTTTTCACTGGGCAGTCCTGCTCAGGGTGCAGAGGCCCACCCACAGCTGGCAGCTGAACACCACTGCTCTCCCTGGCAAACCTCCAGCTCTGCCCACCGCTCTTCTCCTTCCATCTTCCACCGCACCAGAGCAGGATCCCCACCATGACCCATCACAGCAGGCAGACTGACCTCCATCTTGCGCTCTGCCTCCCACTGGGTGATGGGAACCTCATCATTCACCGTTGCTGCGTTCTCCTTGGGCATCCCCAAGTCCAAGCATTCCTCAGCATTTTCCTTCAAAACCTCCAGCTGGTTCTGTCCAATGGCATCAATCAACTGGGAAACAGATGGCTCTAGAGCAAGAGCACATGAGTGTCAGTGGAGAAGACACCTTAATTTAGGCAAGCCTCACTTGCAAAGACATTTGCTCTGCTGCTTGACTGTCATGTGCACTGAAACCTGGGGAAACACAAAATTCTGCATTTCCTCTGCTTCCAGAAACTATCTTTCTTTTCTTCCACACAGGTCCTGGAGCAGCAGCGTGAGCGCAGGTGTACAAAGGCCTACGCTGCTGCAGCAGCCAGCACCATCTTGTCCTGCTTTGGGCTCAGCAACATTGCCTTGTGAAATCTGGTCAGGTTTGTGCTACCTCTGCCTAATGCAAACCAAGCTTGGTAGAGCCAGAAGCCCCACCAGGCAGCCAGAGCACCACGTGTCCCCCACAACCCTTTACCTGAGCTGGGGGCATTCTTCAGAGCGAGACTCCTCCTACAACGATGAAGGAGAAGACAAAGCCAGGTTAGGGCTGGGGCACATGCAGGCCAGCCGCCCTCAGCAGTTCTCAGTCACAGACTGAATGTCCTGGCTTGGGAAGTAGCAGCTTGTGGAAGCAGTGGATTCCCCACTGGGTGGCCAATCCAGTGACCATTCAGCATCCCAGGAATAACCATCAGGAAACCCTGGAGGATCTCCAGAGTTGGGGCTCCAAGCGTGGAGTGAAAAATGAGTTGTGCAGGGCTTCACCCACCCAGCCACACTGTGCAAGGCTGGAAGAATCAAGTTCCCCACAGGCTTTCCCCCCTAGCTCTGCCAGCTCAAAGGAACAGGTTGGGTTGCAGAGCCCTCTGGGTCACCAGGATCTCATTTTGCACAGCCTACTCAGCTCTTTCATACCTTGGGGAAGGCAAGTCCCACAGGTTAACCAGGAACTGCCATAACACATGTGTCTGCCCTTGCCAGGCTGCTCTAGCCCTGCTCAAAGCCTGCATGCTTTTGCCATGGTGTTTGGGTCTGTTTCCCTGTGATGCCCAACCCCATACTTACAGCCAGAGCTCCTTTATCTTCCGCAGCACAGCAGGTTCCTGGTTCCTGCAGCAAGAGAGATGCCTGTTACTGATTCCCTCCACATCCCCATCTTCCTTCACAGCTTGCAATGGAGACAATTCCTCTTTCAAAGAGCAAAAAATCCCCACCGCAACCAGCTCGCTCCAGGACCCCCAGGGTCATCTCTGAGTGACAGGGGAGAACAGAGCCCCCCACCTGCCCTGCGGCACGTACCCATCAGATGACTCCAACCTCTGCCTCTCCATGGGTAGCACAATGAACCGATGGGCTGTGAGGTAAAACTCACAGTCCTCCTGCAGGGAAAATAGAGTCATTAAGGCACCTCTGCAGTCCTACCTCTGCTCCAACCTCCCCCAGGGCCAGTGAGCACCTGCATGCCCACCCCAGCTCTGCCACCAACCCTCCCACGAAAGCAAGGAGCCCCAGTGAAGTACAACCCCCTTCAGCAGAGTTTGTACCCTCTTGCATCAGCCAATGGCACTTCAAGAGCCACAGGCCAGGCTGCACAGGTCTCTCTCAGCTGGACAACAGCAGGAGGCGGAGATGATTACACCTCCAGTGAGAGCTCACATCAACTCCTGCCCCAGCACCCAGGCCAAGCCATCGTTGCTGCCACAGACCCTTCCAGGAGATGCACATGAAAGAGAGAAGAAAGGCCAACCCTCATCTGCCTCCAGCTCCTGGGAGCAGACAGGCATGCAGGAAGCAAGGCACAGTCAAGGACTAAGTTGCTTTCACTCATCAGAGTACTTACAAGCCTGGCCTCCTCACGGAAACACACCGTGTACTTCTGCAAGACAATGATTCTGCAAATAAGGCTGGAAAGCTTGAGCTGCATGTGGGTGCTGGAAAAAGAGCAGAGCAGGAACATCTTGGAGAGATGAAGAAAGGAGTTGGACCACCCAGACACATAGCGGGGCTCCCCACACAGCTATGCCAACCATATCAGGGCATGCTGGCAGGCATCTCAGCATAAGCACCAAGGACCGCGGGCTTCTGACTCCTGCAGCTTATTTCAGCTCCTTATCCTTGGCTCTGCTCCTGGCACCTTGCCAGTCTAGGGGCATCCACGTGGGAAAACTGAGGAAAGCACTGAAGGAGCAGGCTATTGTGGTTGATGCTCTGGCTCCTTTCACAAAGACCACGGGCTTTTTAGTCCTTTCTAATCACATCTACACAGACTTCAGGTTCTGCCACTAACCCCTGTCCATCCCCGCCAGCTGAAACCAAAGCACCAACATTCCAGTTTTCTTCTCTTAGCGGCTCTTTCGTGCAGACTTCCCAATCTGTGGCTGTTCTAGCTTAACATAACCTGGAGCAAGACCAGGCAGGAGCTCCACTAGCAACTGTGGAGAAACACTGTCCTCCTGTTCGAGTCACGGTGGAACTCACTCTTCCTCTGCGCGCAGAGCTTCAGATGTAATGACCACACGGATGTGGTAGGACCCATCTGAGACTTGCAGGACGGCATCTTGGTGGACCCCAGGCTGGCCCGGAGCAGGTGAGTCATTCAAAACCTATCAAGAGATTGGGGAGGGGAAAAAGAAATCTCACTTACAAACTTCCCCATGAACAAAGGCAGGACTCCACGCCTGGCTGAGAGCCTGGACTCTTAGGAGAGAAGGTCACCATTCACTGCCAAGCCAGATAGTAATGCTTACCCCAAGGCCAAGTGGTCCAGTATGTCCCTGTGCCTCATGGCTGGACCAAGCAGGCTCCATGCCAAGGCAGAATTAATGGACATGCTACATTGTGCTAAAAAGACCAGTCACCATCAGCTGGATTCAAGGATGCCCATCCCACCAGTCACCATCAGCTGGATTCAAGGATGCCCATCCCACCAGGATCCTCCTCCTGCAAGTATCACAACCCAGCCACCTGGCAGTCCCCACACACCGTGTCCCCTTGCCCTGGTGGGAGAAGCCCAGTGTGCAAGCAGCCAGTCCCACTACCTGCTCACTCACTATGGGCAACTCTTGATTTCCAGCAGGGGCAGAGTGGCACACGCTGCAGGAGAACACTGGTACCAGCAGGTAGAGCTGCTTATGGGACTGATAAAAAAAAAAAAGGGGGGTAGGTTTGGGAGTTATAGTTCTGAAACAGGCAGAGAAGAAGCAGGACCTAGCTAGAGCCTAGAGCAAGCAGGAGAAAGGCACTGCTGCACAAGGCATGCTCCCAACCTTCATTCACTGTAAAGGACATAGGCAGGTGTCAGTTGGAAAGCAATCACACTGAGGCAACCCTCTGTTAATCCCTCAAACCCTAGCGGTGATCCACTCATTCACTGCTGGCTCCTCATCAACCCAGGCGCAAGAAATCTCCTGCATGGGAGAGGGGAAGGGGCCAAGAAGCAGGGAATCAGTGAGTTCTCCACCCCCACGTCTTCATATGGGAGGGGGAACAGCACCACAGTGTCTTTTCTTATAAAGCTTTTTGTCACATCTCATCTCTCCTTCTGTTTAAATCACAACACCCATCTTTCTCTTTCCTGATCCTGTTAGTGAGGAGACATCTCAGCTGCCTCAAACATCTCCTTCCTCAAAAGACATTAGGACATGGGTAACTATAATGTTGTCCATGATGGGATGCTGCTAAAAGCACCTAAATGCTGTGAGAGAACTACAAACCAGAGCATTGGAGCTGGGTTTCTCCAGCTTCCAGGTGAAGACCACATCCCATCATAAGGCAGGAACTGCACGCTCTGCCCGTGCGGGTCCCACACCTACTCATGCACCTAACTGTCTCACAGGATCTTCATCCAAACCCTCAAAGTTCACAGCTAATGATCAGCAGCACTGTTGACTTCCTCCTGCTTCCTTCCTGCTGCCCATCAGGCCTCAAACAGGCAAGAGTCCCCTGACCAGACTTCTCTCCTGCCACATAGGATAGAACAAATGTCAAAAGCAGCTCTCCAGGCACGATGCAGGAGCACATTTTGTGCCTCTGAGTCCCAGTACCCATACAAGGATGAGTTCATGGTCCCTCAGAGGCTCACCACCAGACAGGACGAGGCTTCAGACACCTCTGCAGGTCCTGCTTCTGCCTCATGCTTCCCACTGTCAGGACCACCCATCAGCTGGCATTGTACAAAGAAGGACGGGATGCAAAGAGCAGGAAGTCAAGGCAGCGTGTGAGTGTGAGACAAGGAGAGATGACCTCGGACACCACAAGCTCTTCAGAAGAGAGCATGGCACCCATACCAGAAGTGAAAAAGTCAGCAAAAGCCACCAGAAATGGGCAAAGCAAAATGCTTCCACCTCAAGAAACCAATAATCAGGATCTTTGAGGTAGAAGAGTCCCACAACCACTCTACTGGGATCTGCTGAACACTTCCAGGAATTCACATTTCAACTGCTGTTGGTGCACTGTAGGACATTCACTCATGGAACCTACCCGTAGCACCTGCCCAGCCAGAAGATTCTCACTAGCATCCAGCTGCTCATAATTCACCAGGAGGTCAGCAATCCAAGGCTGCAAAGCGTAGACTTTAGGAGAAGGCATGTCCTTGTTTTCATACACAAACCTACAGGAGAAAAGATTAGGCACTAAACCTGAAGAGTTTGGAGGGCATCTGAAGGGTTTTTGGGACCTGCAGGATTTGGGGGACCCGAAGGATTTTTTGGGACCTGTGTGGTTTCCAGGGAATCTGCAAGGTTTGGGGGGGACAGGCAGGATTTGGGGGGGACAGGCAGGATTTGGAGGGGATCTGAAGGGTTTTTGCAGTCCTGCAGGGTTTTGGGGAGGATGTGCAGGGTTTTAGGGAAGACCTGAAAGGTTTTTGGGGCAACAGGGAGGTTGTGGGGACAGGCAGGGG
>WAAB01005803.1:3556-19945 GCA_013389865.1 Piaya cayana | reverse complement strand
ACACACTCACCAGAGCCACAGCGTACAATGGCACCAGGTCTCTTATCTTATTGTTCACATTCAGTAAATGCCAAGTCTTGTGGAGACTGCGGTAGAGAGTTTCACCTGAAAGGTTACATTCTGCATTGGCTTTGAAAGCTAATCTGTTGACCTCAGAAGGTGTGCTTTCATACTGATGTCAAAACAGCACAAATACTCTTCACTCAGCAAGTTAACCATTCACAATGATGTATTTTCAAGAGCTCAAACCATCCTGGTAAGCAACGTTGATTACAGTTATCTGCTTTCTTCTTTCATTTCTTCTAGTCTGAAACCATTGCACAACATTGCCTGCGAAGCTTAACTTGTTCAGGTTTTAACTTTGAAATCCTGTGAATACGTTCAGCAAGGCATGCAGATGATTGAACCTTCTGTTCAAGTCCATTTCCAAATATGAGACAAGTATCTCATTTATGTCGTTGCTCTGTAGAGCCACGCAGACTCATATCATAACAAGGCAGGCAATACCACACATGCAGAAACTAGCATAAGCCACATGAGTAACATTACCTTCTAATCGCTAGGGTCAAAGTTTAAAAAAGCAAGCCAAATCACAACATTTAAGCCTGTCTTGTCTCCAAGAACATGCAAGTTCTTTCTCAGCAGATTTTGTTCCCATCTGTGATGGAAGCATTTTTCAGCTTTTATTTTCCTCTGGTTTTATCATTAAATGACTGGGGTAGGAGACTTAGAGGGGTGCTGGATGTTGAATGAAGTGCTTTGTTTTATGGGGTTTTTTTAAAATCCAATTTTTCTTGCATGGTCAAGGTAGTGATGTTCACAACATCTCAAGGGAAAACTGTTTGAATTTTAAAAGTCAAAGTTATTTACTTACACAAGTAAACATCTAAGTCTGACTAAGGTAAATGCTTTAGCTGAACACAGACCAGATTTCCTAAGTGGCTTCCCTATCCAAGTACTCAACATAAGCAAGTCCACACAGACTAAGTTGGTTTCTCTTCTGGGCTTTACCCACATTGAATGATTAAACCATGGATAACTGGGCTAGGGTTTCAAGAATAACAAGAGAGTGTCCTTCTGGTTATTACATTGTTCATTTTGGCTTTTCATAATTTCCACTGTTTAATCAGCAAGACTTCTAACCTAGACATACAGTCTTGGTTGGCTGGAAAAACACCAAAATCTATCAACTTTGAGTTTCCATTACACTCTCAAGTAGACATATAACCCATCTTGCAGACAACTGACTAGAAAGCTTAAATTAGTGTAAATTGATGGTCAGAGATTATCACTTAAACCAAGGATTCAGAGTTGTGTATATGTCTGTTATTTACATCAATATTCACTACACAACACAAAGTTCATCATAAGAACAAAAAAGGCAACTTCAACAGGAGATATTTTGCTGTTTCTAACCTAGTCTAATGACAAAAGTCAAAATTGAACAATATTCATGATAAAATGTCTTGTAAGTAACTACCAGGCCATCACATTCAGTTTTATTTTCTCTAGAGAAGTTAGAGAGCTTTTTCATTATATTGAAGTTGTTTTGTCAGTGCATTGTTTAAAAGAGGAATAGGGTTGTACAGCACAAAAATACAAATGCTGCTTACTCTATCTTATTAAAAAAGAGAAATCATGTAGCCTACTGATCTTTTCAAAGTGTTTAGTACCACTAATATGTCAAAACAGAAATCTCCATATTAAAGAATTTAAGGAAGTACAATGAATACAAGAAAGAATACAAGACATTCAGTTGGATCAAATTACCATGAAAAGCTTTCGAAGCTACTTTTTACAATGTAATTTAATGAAATGTAATTTAAAAAACTATCTTTCCATGCTTATTAGATTATTACATGTAACAAACGTGGTTAACTGTATGGTAAACAAAATGTACTTGTTCAATGGTCAAAGCCATCTTTGGCCTTCAACCTCCTCTTTAAACCACCATATGCTTTTGACTAAGCATTGGCTAAGCTGTGATTTCATCTGGGAATAACTGAGAGGAAAAAAGCCCTTTCTTCACAACCAAAAAATAAGCAAGTTTTTACATAAACACAGCATTTGATCCTATAAATGTCATTGCCGAAACTTATCTTTGAAATGAAAGACACCAAGCGTTGATACAATTAACACATCATTTTTCCCAAGTTCAAAATTGATTTTTCAACACACTACTCAGATTCACTCAGTAGCGCACAGCGGTGAGTCTGGGCCACCATTTCTTGAGATGAAAGGCAAGATTTAACCCTACCGTATGCAAGCTGGATCTCTGAGCTCAGAAAAAAAAAGTGTATCATTTACTCTTCACACAAATCCTGCAATACACGTGCTTGAACTCAATTCCCCAGTCAACAGAAAAGAATGGATTGCCAGTGGGCCAGGATTTCCCCACCTCCCTGCTGGTCTAACTTCAGCCCTTAATTGCTTTTAAGCCTCTCTACAATGATCAGAGGTTAATAGCATTAGAGTAATATTGCTAATCACAGCTTTAATGAGAAAATAAAGAATCCAGAAAAAAAATCTGTTAATATCTACTGGGATGGGGGGAGTTGTATGATCTTAAAGATCTCTTTCAACCCAAACCATTCTATGATTCTATTTGAGAACAAAACCTATTTATTTAGGTGTCCTCTCATTAATATGAAGCTGTTATTAACATCTTTCCCAATTATTCTGCTTGCAGTATTCTTAGATTATTGTCTATCAATTAGTACTACTATTACCTATTCTGTAATAATTACCTAATCTCTAAAGAGTTATATCTCACTTGATGAAGGTCAATAATATCTTTTTCTTCCTTGCAGAGAAATCAGGGTGCAAAAGTGTAATGCAGCTTCTCCTGAGCCACCCAGTCAGTGGTAGACAAAAAACACAATTAAGTCTCTGGATATCTAGTGGACTCCTTTACTCAAAACAATTTTTATACATCAGATACTCTTTGCATGCCCTATACAGCTGCATGTCTGTAGGAGATTTAAAGAGTCATCTTTGACTCACAATTTCCAGATTAAACTAAGTGAAGGAATTAAATGGAATATCTAAACACTTCTGAATGTGTAATGTGGAGCAGTGATTTTAAACTAATAGAAAAATTGTAGATGATTTCTTGTGCTCAGAGCTAAGCATAGATGTTGCTGGAAGTATTACATTTATAACTTTACAAGGCACAGTGATGCATACTCTTAACCATTTCTTGGAAATATTTCACTTCATTTCAAACACCAGGCTTCCATATTCCTCCTGCTCTTTTTGCTTCTCTTGAATATTCAGAGGCACATACACCTTTCCGGTTCCCTGCACTTACCTTGACCCTTTTCAAATCTGACTGCAAATGCCACTTAAAAGTATAAGCAGGCCATGTCCTTAGAGCATTCAATGTTCATCCACTGCTTGAATTTAAAACTAGCCTAGTCTTTTGCAATTTTTTGATTAAATTAGCAATTTCTTTTCCCTTTGAAGGCAGAACTATTAAAGAATTAACTTGGTCAAAGCTTCCTGTGTAAAATTAACAACTGACAAACAGAAGAAAATAAAAACCAAAACAGGATCACAGTGATTTCTTAAACTGAAATTTCTAAATATCCAAGCATTCTTCTCCTTCCAGATCCATGACTCACTTGTTTGGATATGTGGACTAAAATACTCTCTTCAGAAACTCTTCTGAGTTTGTTTTCACCTTTTATGTCTGTATTGGAACTTCAGCAGCATGGGAGTGACACTATACAACAAAACACATCTCCGCAAGAAACTGAGCACATTCGCCACTGTACAGCACTAAAACACTTGCTGACTTCAAGCTCAGATAGAATTGCAGCTCCTGCAGTGAAATAAAAGCTTTTCCTGAGAACATGGACAGGGCCAGCATGCTCAGGAGCAGGTCACCTCTCAGATATGCCACCATAGGGAAATTTGACAACCTCTGGGTTGAAACAACTTATACCGGACCATTATGTGAATCCTTCTGTGTATCACTAATACTCAAAAGTCCGCCTCCACTACAAATTTCACTTCATGCTGTCTTTCTCTCCCCAAATAATTGTCACCTAAAGTGACACAAGGAGGTGTAAAATGCATTTGCCTATGGCTTGGAGATCTTGGAACTCCTTCTCCCAAAACAGTTATAACAAAACAAATCTTAAAGCAAATACGGATCAAGCATGGTAAATAAGGTGTGAAAGAAGCCGTCAAACAATATAGCAGAACTCCACAAGGAATCTTCAAGTATATCGCAGTTGTTAAGATTTCCAGCAGGTTATCTACAGAAAATGCCAGAAGAGTTGTAGAATAAGCTGACTGCAACTAATCACTAAAAAAAGTAAAATTCAAGACGCAGAAATCAGAATGTTTTTACTATCTCATTTTAAGTTTTCTTTTTCCCATTTCAAATTCTTCTCTTCCATTTATCTTTAATCCTATTGTATGCATTGATATGAATTATTCAACAGCAGTGAAAAAAAAAATGTTTTCCAAAGTTCATTTTATTATTTCAGTCTGTCTTTGAAATATTTTGAGACTGATTTTTCAGCATACTTCAGGTTGAAAACACTAAATTGCTTGAAAGTTTCTCTTTTATTTTTTCCAGCTCATGAAATAAGAAATTATCACTGGGGGGGAAAAAAAGTATCTTTCCTCTACCTGCAAATATTAATGAAAGTATCAGTGTAGTATTTCCAGATTAAACTAAGTGCTGTCCAGGGAGGTGGTTCATTCACCTTCCCTGGAGGTGTTCAAGGGATGGGTGGATGAGGTGCTGAGAGACATGGTTTAGTGTTTGATAGGAATGGTTGGACTTGATGATCCAGTGGGTCTCTTCCAACCTGGTGATTCTATGATTCTATGATTCTTATCTGTTCAGGCTGTGCAAGAATGGCATGATCTGACCTACTCTGAACTTCCCTGCTGAGGGACAAAGTGCAATTTTTTTTCTTACTGCAACTTTCATCTAGGAGATAAAGAAATGGCCACTAGGGATGTCAGTTTGATGGCATGTCCTGGAATGATTTGAGATAGGAAGCTCCATTTCCAAGATGAAGAGACAGTTTCTACTTAATAGCTGAGGCTAGCTAAAGAAAGAGGGTTATTAGCACAATAAAAATCATGAACATTTCACAATCATATTCTGAAGCCAGAAACAGCACCTGGATTTATGAGCTACAAATGTTCTTGGAGTCAAAAGAAACCTAGCATCCTTCGTCCCTGTTACTCTGCCTTCTGTTCCCTGGTAAAATATGTAACACACACACAAAAAAAAAGCATATTTGAGCATAAAGGGGCATGCAGAGGATAGATTTGCCCTTTCTTTTCAGGGAGGGTTGACAGATTGGTATCTACATCATCGCTAACTGTCATCTGAAGCTACTGTTAGCAAACAGATCTGCCACGATACTCTGGTAATTTGCCACATCCCAAAGTTGCACATACAAATATTCACCTCAAGAAAAAGGTCTTGGATGACACACCTAGGTTATGCTAAGAAAATTATCATATGCAGACTCACTCCCCTAGAAGCTTAGCTCAAGTTGATTTAGGGGCACCTGGATTTCCTCACTGATGAGAATTGCCAAATTAAGATTTTCCCTTCAACTGCCACAAGAGCACCTTATTTGATCTCCAGCCTTGATTGTCTCCTTAAAGTACTCCACAGAAATATTTGCTATGCACATCAAGCAGAAAGATGAAAAAGATGTAAATCATAGATTTAGGGTGATTACCCAAAAATCAGACTGCCGAGAAATGAAGTGTAATATCTGTTAAAGTGTCACTAAAACAGAGTTATGTATATAGTCAGGTAAAATACTTGATAATTGCTTATAATTTCCAGTGTTTGGAAAAAAATTTCCAGGCCAGATGTTTTCACATTGTATTAAATGTTTCACTCCCTGCCAAGTGGCGTACATTTTCTCTAGTTTATGATTCAAGGTGTTAATCATGTTCTGTCTTTCAAGATGATTACCTGGTAACATTAACATACAAATGTGTAGTGATTATCTCTGCTTTTCAGAATTCTTTGGAAATTTTGCACAAGGAAAAGAAAATAATAAAAGAAATAAATCTGTCTCCTTCAACTTGCGTGATGCCTATTTAAAAAATGAAATTACTATGAATTCAGAGTCTATGAAAATTAAGTATTATCAACATCAAAGTCCAGAAAAATTTCATCTAGGATTTGAAGAACCAACACAGAGTTAGTGTTTTGTAATAGGCTAGAGATTTTCAGCATAATTACCTCAATAAAACATACACGTCCCTTACTCGAATGTCTTACCAATACGATGTGAAAGCGCTGGAGACTACAAGTGCTGAGTGTCTACAGCTATTTCTGAGACGTACATAACAATTTATAGTATATGTTCATAAACAAGATTAGGACACTATTTCAGAATGGAAAGGAAATTAGTAACAAGTCTCTATCCTTCAAATATGGAACAGGAAAAATATTTAGTAAAAATAGGTCAAGTTCAATACCGCCTGAATTCAAAAGCTGGAGCTTATTTACTGCCTTTAATAAATTCCTTTATATGATGAGAATGCATCTTCAGTTTACACTAATTTAACAGAAGTTCCATGAAATATCTAAATTTGTTCCTCATGGCACTATTACATTGCCATTTCTTAAGTCTGAATTGATTATGTCCTGGTGCATAAAGACAATGGGGAACATCGCAGCAACAATATTGCACGAAGTCATTTTTTTACACATGTTCATGGAAGATTTGCATAAGATGATTAGTGACTAGCATTTGGAGGATGCTGGAGGGAGAAAAGACAAGCTCTTAAAACTATTTTCCCTTAAAAAAAAATTGATACATCAATGAATCTGGGGTTTTCTGCAGGCTCCAGGTTCACAGGTCTCTTGTGCTCCTAATTAAGGCTGGGGTGGTGACTCCAAAGCCCTTCCAGTCCAGGAAATCTAGGATCAATCCCCACAGTTATTCCAGGACACGACCCCAGTATCAAAGTGCTTAAATGAACTTCCCTGGGTATTGTGACTGTTCTCTCGTCTCCTGCTCAGATTTTAGCTCACATAGCTCATGCTAGGGCCTGATATAGGCTGACCTAGCAGACCAGCCTCATTAGGTCAAGGAAAGAGCACCACAGAGTCCAGAGAGGTGGCCAGAGAGACAGTGTAATGGTTTTTGAGCTCATTGTCACCTACAGATTGCTGTCTCCCGCAGTCACTTCTCTTGACTATTGACTGTCTGGCAATTTTGTCAGAAATCAGGTAGCTCAGGGAAACGGTACAGACCAAATTTCTTTGCTAAAAGGTATAAAAACATCAATTTACCTAAAACGCCTTTGAAGCAGATCTAACAGCAGCTGGACTGCCAAGTCTTTCATGCCTCCTGGGGTGACACAGAAAACACCTGTACAGTGATGGAGGAGAAAGGATGAGCAAGCACTCTCACCATTGGCTAGGTAACTAACTTTGGTCTTTGGTGCACAGTTAAGAGTGACAGGCTATAAGTTATGAAATCTCATGGCTTGAGTGGCCAATGAGTAAATACACATGACAGACTATCATCTGTCCAAAGAGAATTGTACCCTTGTTTGTTACATTTCTTAATGACATCAAGAAAATAATGTAATTTACACAGTAGGTTTTCCTGTAAATTTGAGATCATAGAATCATAGAACAACCAGGTTGGAAGAGACCCATCAGATCAGCAAGTTCAACCATTCCTATCAGACACTAAACCATGTCCCTCAGGACCTCATCTGCCTTAAACACCTCCAGGGAAGGTGAATCAACCACCTCCCTGGGCAGCTTGTTCCAATGACTAATGACTCTTCCTGTGAAAATNCCTGGGCAGCATATTCCAATGCCTAATGACCCTTTCTGTAAAAAACTTCCTCCTAATCTCTAGCCTAAATCTCCCCTGGCGGAGCTTGAGGCCATTCCCTCTTGTCCTGTCCCCTGCCACTAGGAAGAAGAGCCCAGCTCCCTCCTCTCCACAACCTCCCTTCAGGTAGTTGTAGAGAGCAATGAGGTCTCCTCTCAGCCTCCTCTTCTCCAGGATAAACACCCCCAGATCTCACATCCGCTCCTCATCAGGCCTGTTCTCCAGCCCCTTCACCAGCCTCATTGCTCTTCTCTGGACTCGCTCCAGAGCGTCAACATCCTTCTTGTGGTGAGGGGCCCAGAACTGCACACAGGATTCAAGGAGCGGTCTCACCAGTGCCGAGTACAGAGGGATAGTGCACAACTCTCATTATCAGCAGAAATCAGTGGTGGACATGAGACCACAATCTACCTGACCTAGATTTACCTGCACACCCCACTAGAAATAATGTGGCCTAATGCCTGGGCTAATTCCTAGCAGTATGCTCTGTTCCTTTGCTTCCGTTTTTCCATTGGGTCTTTCATGGTACAGCATCAAGGTCTGATGATTTACAAAAAATAAATCCGATTAGTCTTTCAATCACTTCAGTTTATTCCCGTCTTTGTTCTTTGCTTTCACAGTTGATATGCCCCCGGTCCTTTTGACCCCTCTACAGTTCTGGCACTGAAAGATATTATTTTCAAAAAATATGGAAGAAAAAGCCAAAGGGAAACATCAATGCATTCACATTTTCCTTTGTTTTCTGTCACTAAATTCACATATATTTGTACTGCAGACCAACAAACAGCTGCTCTTATCAGGCATGAGCCAGGATGACCTATTTTAGAGTTTGGTAAATATTATCAGAACACCTGTATTCAAAACCAGAACTGATAAATCATCAAAAGCAGCAAATGAAAGGAAATGTTTCTCTAGGTTCATAACAAAAAAAAATAAATGGGAAATTTATTTATAATTAAATTGGTACAAAGCTCCTGCATTTTGCCAGTATTTTATTAGTCCTTATATCACCATGATGAAAGTGCGTATGCTCTACCTCATTTTTAGTGGTTAATATATAGTTTGCTTCTTCACGCTGAATGATATCTTTCTTTGCAACCAACACCAAGTTGATTGCTAAGCCCGACTACAAGCTCCGATATCACTGATGACTCCAGCATTTTCACACATTGAGGTGCCCCCAGAATCATCTACACGCTTCAAACCAAACCTGTGCCTAAATAACTGTTTATTCAATTCTCCAGTTCCAGGTTGGTTCTGATAAACAGTAACGGTAAATTCCTGACATTCTTGAATATTTGCTATTAATTTACATGAAATAAGGTTTCACTCAAAGTATCACACCTCAGAGCCCCATTAAATTTAGAATATGCTACTGAAAGAAATGTGAAAGAATGAACAATCTANCCCTGCATTTTATTTAAGCCACAGGCAAAAGGATTACAGACTTCATCGGGGTGAGGTTTTCCCAAAGTAGGACTGATAATTAATACCTGAGAAGAGGATTGGTATTTGATTTAGACCCTGTGATGACTGTTTATTATCCTCAAGCAAATGCTTATAAAACAGTTCCGCATTTAGCATTAATTTTACTTCGGTCTATATCCATTCTATGTCTTTTTCCACACAGATTTTATTTTTCTTCACTTTTTCCAAGTTCAGCTACAAAATAAAAACTGCTTAGAAGTAACACCAAGCTTTGCCCCAGTGATTCAACAAAATCCTTCAAGCACTTAAGCAAATTTGTTCATTTCAAAGGGCTTATCAGTTCATAGCATATTCTTCTTCCTTTATCTGTTGGCTACTAGCATGGTCTAGTGATCTACAATTTTAAAAGAACTCATTTTCAGGGAAAGATACTAACTTTGGGTTGGTTACAGTGATTCCAGATCAAAAAGAGAACATAAATGCACAGTGCTTTAAGGGCCTAAGCACCCACTCCTTTCTTTCATAAAACTTGTTTACTGTTCCTGGGCGAGATACTACAGGTAAACTGGCATCAAAGGAGAAGACTGAAAAATCCTTTTAAGATGTTTGAAAAGAAACACTGACCTATTATGTATTGCTCAGTCTCATCTTTAAAACTGTGTATCTTCTGGTTTATGACTTTTCTTTAGTTGAAAAAGTATTATCATGTACTAAAGTTGCATGAAAATAACCTTTAATTAGCATCATTTTAAAGGAATATATATATTTCAACACAGAATTTGACTTAGAAGCTCATTAATCTATATTTACACGTTATTATTCAAGATATTATCTTAAAATTTACTGATTAATTAGAAAAATGAAGCAAAATTAGTGTTATTTACAGAAGATCAGCTATTATTGAACATTAGCCAAGAAAAAACCCCAACCAATATAACTTTCTGAAAATTAACGAACATATTTTTTGTCTCTTTTCATTGTAGGACTATATGATTAATGAGCTGTCATAGTTTAAGGCATCCATTGATATGTTTCTGCAAGCTTGTTCAGATAATAAGCCTTAAGAGATGAGTGAAGCATGTCCTGCCAGATTTGCTGCAATAATTTCCTTGTACTATAACTGGGGGACATAAAGGATCTCAGCTATTCTTTAAAAAAATATCTGTCTCCTCATTAATCAAATCTTGTCTTATGTTGTGCAAGTGTCATGATGAAGAGGAAAAGCACATGACATTGACCCATGTATAGGATCAAATAATCTGGGTTCTTCAGGATGTAAGTTACTTCACGAAAAGGGAAATTTGTGAAAAATTGTGAAAAATCAGCCCCCAGAGAAACGGTCCACAGTGCACACTGCGCTATAACCTTCATACCAGAGGTAAACCCACAGAAAACATAAGAAAACTTGTCTTAGCCTGATTAACCATTTTCCATAATATTTGCAAACAGAACTTCTGACAGAATCATAAAATCACCAGGTTAGAAGAGACCCACCGGATCGAGTCCAACCATTCCCACCAATCTCTAACTCATGTCCCTCAGTACCTCATCCACCCGCACCTTAAACACCTCCAGGGAAGGTAACTAAACCACCTCCCTGGGGAGACCNCCTTCACCAGCTTTGTTGCTCTTCTCTGGACTCGCTCCAGAGCCTCAACATCCTTCTTGTGGTGAGGGGCCCACAACTGCACACAGGATTCAAGGAGCGGTCTCACCAGTGCCAAGTACAGAGGGAGAATAACCTCCCTGGACCTACTGGTCACACCATTAAGGCAGGACACACCTCACCAATCATTACCCTTTCACAAGGTTTTACGTAGGAAAGAGTACCTGGAGACAAGACATATTGGTATCATTGCTCAAGAACTTTCTGAAAGAAGGCAATATTGTGAGAAGTAAGTTTGGATGACTTCAAACAATTATGGAGCTAGACAGGCTGAGACTAAAAATTGTGCCCTGATGGTCCCTTGATATCTACTGAGTAAGGCAGAAACTCACAGAAAAGCCATCTCAGCATCTTTAATGACAGGTTTGGGTTACTCATCACTAACACCGGCATCAAACACAAAATTGCCAATTAGAAGTGAAGTTCTATCACCTTTGGGGTTTCTTCTTGGTGCCTTTAAGAGCAGAGCATTCTACTTCTGAATAAAAAGGATAGCTTACAACACAGGCTGTAAGATTTCACATCACTGTCACATGGAATGAATTTAAAGGGAGCCATTTCTAGACCGCAGTATGTTGCTAGGAAGTTGCCAGGAAACAATGTACTCGTATTTTTCAATATATATTTTTCTAACCTAATTTTCATTTCCATGGTCCTGTTCATCACCTGCAAAAGTTTGTCCATCTTATTTTACACTCTAGTATTTTGACAGATCTAAAGGTTTGTGATAGTCAGCAAGTAACTAGGTTTGGCTAGCATTCAATTGCAAAAAAATCCTTCCCACATATCTTCAAACTTATCTCTTTGTTCTATTTCTTTTGTTTGCCATGCATAAAACAAAAAGCAAAACTCGATCATCACTTTCACAGTTCTTTCCAACAGAGTAACCAGCAAGTCATAATGCTTTTTCTGAGCTCTGAAATGCCAGAGCACAGGTTTGGGGGGAGGTTGCCATCCCTTATTATCTTAAAAAAGCAAGAAATATCATCTTAAGTATTCTTTTGTATAAAGATGTTTTCAAAACCGAAACAGTTATTGTAAGGTCACCTGCAGAGACTCCTGATGAAAGATCATAAAGAACTGATGCGTTTATCTTTATGCAGCACTGGACCAGCAAAACTAGATGAAATGATAATAAGTTCTTGACTGAAATCTGGGCCAAGGAAAAAAAATTTCAATCTACTAATTTGCTGTTTCTGCATCCACCACACAATAATGCTTATTAAAGAACAAAGTCTGTCTACAGAAAGCAAAGGACAACATTTTTAATACTTGAAGTAATAAATAAAGGACACGGGAAACCTCTTGGTATACATTTTTACGCTAATTGGTAGGGATGAGCTTTACAAGAAACATTTTTGCAGTAACAGGTATGGTTTAGTACATAATTTATTACAATGCAAGGAAATGCACATCTAAGTTTACAGCGAGAATTAGGTTCAATATTATTGCATAATTAAGGTGACATTGATGAAGTAGCTTGTTGTATATGTGCATGCATACATACATTACTTAACAAAAATGAAATATATTTGTCCTCTCCTGATAATCAGCCTTGCAATAAATCACAGCAGCAATTTGGGTAATTCTGTGAACTAGAAGTTAAGGACTGACAGCATTAAATCAGGTCATTTCTAACTCCCAGAACCAATGCAATTTTTCTGAATCGACCGTGACCCCCGTGTGGTTTAACCTCAGAAGGGAGATAAGCACTACACAGTTGCTCTCTCATTCCTCCCAATCCAGCAGTAAAGGGGAGAAAACTGGGAGAGCATAAGTGACACAACTCTTGGGTTGAGATACAGAGTTTAATAACAAAGAGAATAAGACAACAAAAAGAAGAAAAGCAAGTGATGCGAAAAGCTATCAATCACCACCAGCTAACTTCTGTCTGGGCAGCCCCTGAACAGCAAAGCCATGGAAACTCCCCACTCTGCTCACAGTTTTACTGCTGAGCATGGCATGATACTGAATAGTACAGGACACAAGGGAATGGCAGGAAGACGTGCCAGGAGAGGTTCAGGTTGGATACGAGGAAAAGGTTCATCACCTAGAGGTTGATGGAGCACTGGAACAGCTCCCAGAGAGGCATTCATGGCATCAAGCCTGACAAAATTCAAGAAACATTTGAACAACACCCTCAGACATGTGGTGTGAATGTTGGGGTTGTCCTATGCCGGGGCAGGATTTGAACTCAACCCTCATGAGTCCCTTCTAACTCAAGACATCCTATGATTCTATGAAACCCCTCTGACAAGGCCTCTTGGCTTTATCTTCTCGCAGCCTTTTGACCCATCCCTTTTGAGCAATAAACACTGCTCAGCAATATGTAACACACTGGCTTGTTATCAACAATTTTTCAGTCACAAATCCAAAACATGACACTATATGGGCTACTATAGAGAACGTGAATGCTATCCCAGCCAGACCCAGAACAACCACACAAACATACATGATGGCAACACCTGCTAAACAAGGTGTTTCATGTTCTGAAATCTGAATAAGCCAAGATCTGCCAGGACAAGAAAGAGTCTCAAGAACCTCAGTCTCTCCTTTACTCATGAGTTTTGGCTGCATCCTTATTAACCTGCTCACACTAAGCTCATGCATGAACACCAGATTTTTCAGATTTTATTTTTCTTTTTGTTGTTAAGGGAGAAACAATTTGTTATACTCCAAAAAAGAAAACATTATTTGGCGTTGTTCTTCCCAAAATGTTGCCTGCTATATAAAACTCTCATCAGTAAGAGACCTTGCTGTTTGAATTCAATTCTCAAGATGACTGTCAGTCATGGACCCACGTTCAAAGCCTCAAATAAGGACACATTTATTTTCACTGCTGAGTTATAATACAGAGGGAAAACTAGATCCAGTTGAAGTCAGAGAGTATATTGAAGTATTTAGACAAATCAAATGGTTCCTAACTTAATATTTTTCAGGAAGTTAATTGCAAGAGTGGAAACAGGTATTTGTTCACTGAAAGGGACACAGAAAGATGAGAGAAACAGAATCTGTAGCAATAAATGCTTGCCAGTATCCTTTTATTGCCTGCAAGGGAAGTGATTTTCTAAATTAAAGAGAGCTCTGTAGAAGACGTGTCCAGGAAGGGGGAGTCTAGTCTATGAAATTTGTTTAACAATTGCTTCATAAACAGTCAGACATCCAAACAGGGTGGTTTCTTGGGTCATCATTTCCACAAGGTAAATAGCTGGGACACTACCTTTCTGGGCAAAGTCAGACCAGTGCTCACAACAGCTGGTCTGTCACTGAGGTTCAGCCTTCTCCTAAAAGTCAGTCCTGCCTTGCTGAGGGAAGACCTTATTTTTAATTCTGAAAGATATCAACGGTGAATGAGCAAATAGGAAAACTATATGAACAAGTCTATTTCTTTGATGTATGTGCAGTATTAATAGCTGCCTTCTGTCAACCACTTTGGGTATCATCCTGAAAACACATTAATAAAAAAGTATTCTTAATCAGGATTCTTATCTAAGCCTACAGGAAGATAAAATCCCATTTTAGAAACTCAAATTTAAATACATATTGTGCACAATTCTGCAAAATAAATCCATATTTTCTACAGCATTTGCTTTTTCTTCAAAATAAACGGAGAGCACATAAAAACACTGCTTTCTTTATATGGTATACAGTTTACAGTTTTCAGTAGGCTGCCTTCCAGCATCAAAGCCTTTGACAAACTGATATAGTAGCGAGGAGCTGGAGTTTTATGAAGTTTAAAAAAAAAAAAAAAGAGAGACCAAAACATTTGCTAGGGAACAGAACAAGCTGCAAGAGTTTGAGTGGGTAAATAGAGCAAATTATGTGGGAAAGATGCTACCAGGGTACTGCCTGTCACTGTTTAGAGCAAGGTTAATCAGGAGCGTGGCTCTTCAGCCTCATCACCAGAATTGCTTCTCAACCATTACAGATGTACTACATGCAAGATCTGTACATTAGACCAGTAGGATGAGAATAAATGAAGGTTAGAGGATATCAGTGACCTACTATGTGAAACTGTCAGGAAAGGTCACGTGTTGTTTTGCTTTGAGAAAGATCAAATAAAGCCCGCTCATAAGAAAGCAAAAGTTTGAGTGCTTGTGGTTACTACACTCCACACAACTTCAGCTCCACAGCACACAAAGAGATGCCATCCAGAAGCGATACTTTCTTTTTCACCCCTCAGTGTGATCTCTTTTTTACAGACCCAAGTTTATCACACGTTGTACTTTCTCAAAGTAACAGAAAACCACTGAAACCTCAAGTTTTGTTTCTGGTCCTATGCACCCGGGCTACAGGAAACCCAGGGTTTGGAACCAAACAGGATGCGATGCTTTGTATAACACAACGAGTCGGGCTCCTTCACACAACCCTGCGCTGCGGATAATTAAGTAGCCGGCAGTAATTGAAAATATCCCCCCTTCTTTCACAGTAAGTACCTTGTATTACTGGTTGATGTATTGTAGGTACTGACACACGACAGAATAATTTGGTTTTTATTCAACTCCAACACTGAATTATTGGAAGCCGGAGTTGTCTGTGGCCTAGAGGGAGACATAGTGCTGGAGTTTCATTTGCTGTTATTGAAGGCAAGAGGTTTATAAAAGTTAATGAAATACAGCTAGGAAAGAGATTGCAGAGGGTCTGAATCTCAGAAGCAGCAGCATATAGACGTCTATTGTTATTTACCCTAGGTAGCAAAAACCTGTCAGTCTTTCCAAGGTAGGATACCATAAAAATATTTAACAACATCATGCTACTTTTCTATCATTTGACTAACTGCAATAGATGTTAAATTTCCTCTCTTTTTTAATATTTTAATTTGTGGATAGCAATCTTATAGAACAGTGGCACTGGAACGAAGACAATAGATCTAAGTTATTCAATATTTTCGTGCCGTGAGACACCATTTCAAGCAGTCCACAACTCCAAAATTTTAAAAGACATGTCCTCCAGTTGTTGAGGAGATGGTCTTTAACCAGTTTTATATGGAATCCCCCTACAAACAGCCTTAATCACTTCTGATAAACTCTAAGAGTTAAAAAATTAATACCAAGTAAGGCGTAGAAACTCATATAATTCCCATATGAGATTAGAAGCATTCTAACAAAAAAAATATTATTGCTTTAGAGCTCTGTAACAGTTGAGCCTTCACTAAAAGACTTAACACCTGTTTACATGGCTTTGTTGCTGAGCTTTAAAATAAATCTCACTAATACTTCAAGAAAAATCATGATGCTATTTGTTTTCTGGGATATTGAAAGAGATTAAAATGTCAAGAAAAGCATCAAGTTTTCCAAGATGCTCTATTTAATGGCTAAATAACTTCCCTTCATTACTAAGGAAAACTATTCTGTAGCAAAATATCCATGGATATCCACACAAGAAAGTCTGATGAACATTTTTTTTAAGCAGTAATATTTTCCATCAGTATAACTTGAGAAAGGAATT
>WAAB01005802.1:3408-41183 GCA_013389865.1 Piaya cayana | reverse complement strand
AACATACAAACCGAAAACTGACAGTGAAAGTAGTATTGAAGGCTTCCATGCTTACTCTGTTCTGTGTTGAGTAGTTCAGCTTACAAGAATAAAGAATAACTCTCTTAAACTGCTATTTCTGCAAATGCAACTGGGGAATTGAGTCAGGCTGTGTTCTTTCTGGCTCACATAATAGCGGCAATAATAAAGATTCTGCCACTGTTCCTTACTTACTCATTTGAATGTGGCTGCCTGAGGCAGAAATAAATCCATTTCAGTTGCATATGTTTTGCGGCACTACTAGGAGTAAGAAGGAGGAAAAGTCCTTGGAGGTAATCCTGATCATAGTGAAATCAGTACTTCAGTGGAGCCAAGATTTCATACTCTGTTTGGTTTCACCAGAAGAGCTGAGATTCCAAGTCCAGTACTTCCACTTATGCAGAGTGATAGGCCTGTTTGTGGCTATAACCATCCATTGATTAAAGCAATGGTTGCTCAAAGTAAATAGCTATGAGTCAGGCAGATTTGACTACTCCTTAGCAACTCTGGAAAAAAAAAAAGGTGGAATAGGGTGATGGGTTTTTATCTGGCTAAAGACATGAAGAAGGAAAGACAGTTTTTATCATAAAAAAGGCCTTTTCATATAGTGGTAGATAAAAAACAACAAAGGAAGGAAATCCAAATTCAGAGGAAGGTTTAAACATCACCAGAGTAGGCTAGGATTTCTTTTCCTTGTCACTGACCGCAAAATGTTTCCACCACAATTCCAAGGTTTTTATGGAAAAAGAAACACAGCAATCTTGATTAATTACTCCCTGTAATTACATTTAACTGCAAAGTACTCTTTGATGAGTGAAGCACAGGTTTGGATACTGTGGTGCCTGGAGCTGGTGGTACATTTTTCTGCCAGCTTGATACGGGTGTTTGCCCTTACAGGTTAGATAAGCCACATACCAACCAACTGAGACTATCAGAATCTATCAACAGAGACACTAGAAGCAATGTTCCTGTTTGTTCTCTGAAGTATTAGTGGTATCACAACACTTTTAGCAACTGTAGAGTCTTGCCATTATGTCTCGGGCATAACATACTCCGTTGTCATCAACACATGCCAGCTGGCTGCCACTCTCCACCCCAGCAGTGACTGCATTTCAGCAACATTTATGCATGTAAAGCACTTGGGGATCCCTTGCGAAGAAGGAAGACGCAAAATATTTTAAATATTTTCTTATACTTCAGAAGCACAAAGGATATCTACCCATTGAAAACACATCCTCTCTATAGGCATCCCAACAGGAGGAACTTTCGGGCACTCCCTTAAGCAGACTATGCCTTACTGTAGAGATGATTTCCTGTCACAACTCACTGAAGTTCATTTTGCTACCCACACATGTATTGCAGATCACTGTATAGCAAGGCATTTTCCTCATCAACTGTGTCCCATGGACCTGGGCTTATAAAGTACTACCTGTGTCGCATGTTGCTTCCCTCTTCCAGCCTGTATGGAACTTTCTTTGTGGCTCAGGGTGTTTGGCAAAAGTGGGAAAGAGTTCTGGAAAGGAGTTTTCATGTATTCCCATTTCTCCAAACTCCTGAATCCTGCCTATGAGAACATACACTTTTTTGATAATGTTGAATGAGTCTGAAAGAGGTTTTAAGGAGTTCCTGAGACAAACAGGTCTGTACAAGTATAGTTAGGAGAAGAATCGTGCTTTGCAGTGAAAGCAGTTGGTTGTATGGAGTCGCAGAGAAGTTTTTCATGGATGCAGACTAAGTCTTGCCTTTCTGGGGGAATATGAATGGAGGAGACTGGGACACAGCCCAAGTTTCTTCTGTAGGAAACTAAGCTGCTTGCCCTTGACATGAGGACCAAGAGCAAAATCTGTGTTCAAACTTGTAGGTGCTGCCCCTCATTAGAGTTGTACAATCGCCCTAATAAACAACATATGGGAAATCTGGGGTTATTATTTGCCAAGAAAGTAAAAATAGCAAATTTGTAATGGCAGCATTAAGAAATATTCTGCAAGGAGTAAGTTGGGGACAGAGTGGTAAAACATGGTGCCTTCTTCCCTTTTTGGGGTGAAAATGTATCAAAAATGCATAAATTAGTAAAGAAAAACCCATACTACAACACCTGGCACTCTCTCTGGCAAGAGAACTATAGCTCAGATGTGCTTTCCAGACAAACCCCGCAAAACAGGACAGCTTGGAAGCTTACCACCCCTCTAACCATCCCTGAAGGGACCATGCATCAGATTCATTGTCTCCAAAATACCCTTCTTGAAAGTGAAGGTGGTGAACATGAGGCAAGGTGCCTAGGGCAGGAAAAGAAAGACCTTCAGTTACTCCGATAGCAAAATATAGAAGTCTCTCTGTCCAATTACTCCCTTTCCCTTCAGACAGTATAACCATGCAGAGATGTACATGTAGATTTTCTGCCCTTTTGAGCACTGTGCTGTAGCAGGCACCAGAGGAAGAAAGCAGATGATGGGGAAGCTTTTAGAGGTGTGATTATGTACCTTATCTCCAAATGGAAGGTTTCAGTCTGCAAAGATCTATCAATCTGGCATATTATACACAGAGAGATACATACATCAGATTTTGTTTGTTTTGTCGAAAAAGAAAGAAAAAAAAGCCTGAAAAATATTCTCCTCTTGCTATAAACACATCAGTGCTCATTTTCTCTATATTCTACTTCGGGCCATTTTGTTTAAAATCTTTAATTAAAGATTTTGTTTGAAATTGTCATCATCAAAACAGAAGAAAGAAAGTAAAAAAATGAAGGACACAGCTGTGCATATATGAAGTGCTATTCAGTACCAAATGAATTGGAACAAAATAAGTATCGTGACTGTTATGCTCCTAGTTTTGGCTCTGTATTCTCAGTAGCACAGTCTAACTTGTCACTTTATATTGATTCCATCTGTTTACACTCTGCAGAGTATTGGCTTCCTACAGTGAACATTTCCTATTTACCAGCTGGTAAAGATAGGCCCAAACCAGATAGAAAAGAATTAGACTATTTTCAGATCCTCATAAACATAAAATCAAAAATTAATGCGGGAGGGAATATAAGAATTGGGGGAGTGAATGAAATAGATGGGTCTGATGCTTGCTTATCTTGATCGCACTTTACAAGCCATTAGCAGTATTTAGAGACCTTGAAAATTGTGCAATGGGTACACAAAATAAATCAAATTTCAGTCCTCTTAACATTCTACTTTACATGAACAGACTTATTGTAAATGTGAATCAATCCCAGTACTTCGGTAATCTTTAAAGAGAAACAGTTGGGGTCTGAACTCAGCTAATACAATATTCCTGATCCCACCAGCCAGCTATAAGCGAAAGCCCTCCATATAAAATGGGTGTGCACATGCAGTACAGAGCCACCTTTGTACTCTCACAAACTGAGTTCTAGATATTTCCTTTTCATACTTGCTGGATTTATTTCTTAGGGAGAGTGCTATTCAGAGAGGCTGACTCGCTTCAGGATAGTTCTTTTATTGTCATTAAAAAAACTGTTTCAGGTTGCAAGCTATTCTTGAACAAAGTTTTATTTTTTTAACCTTCAGGAACACTGTGCCATTGAAGTTGAGGCTCCTTTCTATGGTGCCATGTTGTTTTGCAAGTATTACTGGGAAACAAATGCTGTCCCTATTTTTGGAGTCCTAGCAAACAAGTCAGTGAAATTGCACTCTATGAAGAAAAAGAAGTCAAATGTCTAGAAGACAAGCTGTCCTTTATTGAACTGGTCTGGGCTTCTGGTATGGTAGGAAAGCACAGCATAAAAAGAAGTGCCTAAGTATCCCAACTGCATTGCTACCTTACTACCTTGAACACTCAGCAAGTCAGCAGAAGAGAGTTCTTTGGCACATCATCATGTGTACCCCCAGGTACATTTGTTCAGCACTTGGCCCTCCTTCTCAGGCTGCTCTTTTCTTAGGAGGCGGCACTGTAGATCCTACTCACTGTGGACATTTTCCTACAAGTTGCTATTACTTTTCTTTCTTGATCAGTTGTGTTTGGTTTCCCCCTTTTCTTTAAACCTGCTTTAAACAAGAGAGAGGTATTCAGGAGTAACATTAGAATCACACAAAACTTCAGGTTGGAAGGGACTTCTACAGGTCATTTAGTCCAACTCACCTGCAGGAACAGGGATATCTTTAACTAGATCAGGTTGCTCAGAGCCCCATCCAACCTGACTTTGAATGTTTACAGAAATAGGGCCTCCACTACTTCCCTGGGCAACCTGTTGCATTTTTTCACTATTCTCATATTAAAAATTCTTCCTTACATCTAGTCTCAATCTACCTTCCCTTAGTTTAAACCATTACTCCTTGTCCTGTCACAAAAGACCTTATTAAAAAGTGTGTCCTCATTCTATTATGATATCTGACTAGAAATTATGGAAGGACTCCTATAGTCGAAACTAAACCTAGGGTTTTGCCCTGGCATCTGAAATACTCAAAATATTTTCCTAGTTTATCTATGCTTTACTGAGCAAGTAAGGATGACTACAACTGCAGTAAGGCTTGCTTCCATCAAATACAATTAATAACTTTGGTGTCATAAAACCAGGCAAGGTTGACCTTGGATCATTTGATTAAGTGAACTGTCAGCATGGCTAGATTTTCTAAGTGCAGAATAGTGCTGAAACATCCAAGGCCACCTGTCATGTCTTGGTTCCCTGTGTCTCTACACTATCTGGAAGATGCTCTGAACCACCTGCTGCTTTTCTTCATCTTGCCTATTATGCTAGTTAAAATGTCTAAACACAGGTACATGTGGCAGGTGGTCCAAATGTGGTTTTCTGCCTATACAAGATAAAAATGACTATTCCATGTTTTACTGAAGACATCAGGAACTTCTCTTTTTTGGTGAGGTGTTGGTTTTTTTTTACACACATACAAATTCAAAACCCAGTCATAGTTACGAATAGAAATATAGCCTTGACTGATGATGCACATCCAAACAGAAGCAGAATAAGATTTGGCTTGGGAATAACCACTGTGATAATTTACACATAAATATTTTAAAAAGTATACAGACTCTTAAGAGTGTCTGGATAATTATCTGTGTACATCATGCATTTACTTATCTTGCAGTACTTCTTTAACTGAATTGTTCCTGGGACATACATGAAGCAGTAACCTTGTCTTAAGTTAATGATGTTTTTTGTTAATGTACTAAGATACACTTAACAGATCTTTTTCACACTGCTGTTAAAAAAAACACCATAGAACATCATAAATCAAATATAGCTTTAATTAGGACTTTGGAGGATATTTTCAATTCATGAATTCTATAATAAGGAGATATTTCAGCAGTTTCTTTTGTGATAGGAAACCCTTAACATAGGAATGTAAATGTTATTCTTCTATTAGCTGGTTATAGCCAAATGAATAAAAGCTATGACATTAATAACTACACCAAGTTATGATTGATAGGCTTTTCTACAGTGAGAAAAGATTGTCTTGGATACAATCTGTCCTAACAGCCTTGCGATATGTTAATGTTTAATTCAGACTAGAGAGAGGATATATTCAGATGTCCTACTCAGTGAAAGGGAAGCAAATGGGTTGCAAATACTACTGCAGCCCTGAGGTGCAATAACAGCTGTGAATTCAGGAAGATTTTATTTCCCTTTCCCAAATTACAGGCCAAGCCCATGCCAAGCACAGCAGGAGATTGTATTTTCCTTGGAATGCACATCAGGTTATGCTCAATGCATTTCTTTTTTTATGAACAGTCTTGGGGTAGAGCCTAACAGTCTGTTGACTGTCACACAATGCTATAGTAGGCATGGAATATTCTTCTGTGTCCTCATAAATAATATCTGTTATTTGGTGTGATATATGATATTAGGTCAACTTGAATATACCCAAATATAATCAAACATCGTTATGTGGATAAACAGATTTTCATGCATCAGTTTGTGCAAAAATAAAATGCTAAAAATCTAGCTGTCCCAAAGTTATGCCACCAATTCTGCCTTGATTTAAATAAGATATTTTGTACTGTTCAAATTTGTATTGAGATTTGAATTTATAAAACCCACATAGATAAAATAGGAAGATATTTTGAGTATGTCAAATGCATTGGAGTTGGGATTGTTCAGCCTGGAGCCTGGATGGCTGCAAGGAGACCTTATAGCAGCCTTCCAGGGGACCTAGGGGAAACAGGGAGAAAAATACCATTCTTCTGATGTGACAGGATGTTTTACATCAGTCTTGCAAAGGGCTAAACAATTACAGAAGTCGTACTCCCACAGAGAATCTAGTTTCTTAAATAAGTCAAGTGTTGTTAGTCAAGCCACAAGCATCTAGTAACTAGTGAAACAAAGAAACTTACGCTTAACAGTTTAATTTAACCGTTAAGGCAGGTACATTTTATTCNAGGGGGAATGAAATCAGATCAGCTAGGAGTCGTTAACGTGTGGCCATATCTGAGTGGTCAATCTCAACGACTCTGAGTGACAAAAGATAAGGTCGTTATCATTATCTTAGTTGTTAATCTTGTTTCTAACACATTACAGTTGACCATTTACAAATCACTACTTCACTACGAAATAAAATCATAGTGTGACTATGCCAGTCCTACACGGAGATATTTTGCAAGATTACTTAGGTTTTTGATGTTAAAAAGTGATTCAAGTTGTGGATAAGAGAGGTTTTTAAAATGCTACTCATCACCTTATGTAATAATAATAATTAAAAAAATGCAAAACAACCATAAAAACTCTAAGCATACAAGAATGACAAGAGCTTGATGATGCAACAACAAGGCAATATCTTTTTAAAAAATATCACTAAATTGATACCAGTTTATCAAGAACAACATCTACTTATCTGAAATGAATTACTACCCCTGCATGTGGTTTCTTTTATTACTCCGGTAAACATACTTTCTCCTTGATCGAGGATTCCAGCTGACTTAATGTCATTGTTTGGCAAATGTGGCTGTTCGTCGTGAAAATAAAAGTAATAAAAAAGATCAGATGACTATAAACCACAAGTGCATCTCAGTACCATTGAAGACCATTGTAGGGACATCAGTGGGGGAGTTTTGTTTTAGCATATAAACAACTGCAATTGCAAGAAAGTGGCTCAATTCTGCCTTCCTTGCGGCTGTTCTTCACAGCTCTGTGCTGTTCTTGGAGAAAAGCATCACAAATCTGGATTCCTGAGTAGAACAGAGCAGTAGCAGCTGCTCTTCTGCTGTAAGTGTGATAACTGGTAGTGTGAAATATTTTTTCTTGAAGGGTTTGGGATTTTTTGTTTGTTTTGTTTCTTTTTTTTTTTATGGGGGGGGGGAAGGGATTGGCTGCTGTAAGGAACAGAAACAGATATTAGTGGCTTAATCTGGCCCTTGGGATGACAGAGCATGCGGGAGTCTTAAGATCAAGACAGTTCTAGCTCCAGTAGTTCTCTCTCCTTAGCTCCCATCAAGTGTTCAGAGGAGAACAAGCATTTCTCCTCCTCCTCTCCCAACACAAACCTGAGACCCATTTTCCACCAAAAAAAAAAATTAAAACTAAAAATAAATCACCTTGCTTTTGCTTTTGTTTCCTCGTCCTCAAACATCAGAGCAGGTCATTTTCAGAGTCAATTACCAGATAATTTTACTTTTGCTGGTGGGTTCTGCAAGTGCCAAATTCCAATCTTTATACATTCTTCTCTGTATTCAGCCGTAACCAACTGCTCCTGAAAAGCCTTGTGCAATTTTATTCATATCAGTACTTGTGGGATGGCGTCCGAGAAGCCAAGATCTGCAGTAATTTGAGCCTCTGAATTGACTGAGTTTTAAATAAGGAGAGAAAGCTCTTGTAATGCACCCTAGGAAAACTCCTGGAAAACAGCACTTGTACTGCCCTCCAGTGGTGAAATCACATCGATTTATGCCTGATAATTCTAACAAATCTATAGTTTTTGCATCCAGACACTGCAGACAGTCTCAGAGAAGTTCTGTACCAAACTAGCTGACCAAAACACATGATTGTCTAAGTACGATCCCTACTTTCACATTTTAGCGCATTTAAAAGGAAATCAAGAGTAACATATATTCTCCTTGAATGCTGGAAGAAAATGCAACCCTGAGTGGACAAAAAGCTTTACCATTTTATTATATTGCATTTAATAAAGAAAAGATTAACCTTTTATTCCAGGGACGATACCTTATTTGTTATCTAATTAGTTTTCACTAATTAATTAGAATTTTTTAAGCTCCCCTGTCTCTTTGGGAGAAAGTGGTTTAGGTCCCTCCCTCTTTCTCCTTTTCTTTTGCTACTCCTCTCCTTCCTCCTGTCTCCTTTCAAAGTCCTAATCCCATTTTTGTATCCTCACTATTACGCTCCTTCATTCTCTCTTTGTATGAGAGCTTTTTTAGCGTTGCAGTGTCTGGGAACAAAGTTGGTCTGGAATTTACAGAATATTTTCTGTGGAAATGCTTTATTGAAGACCAGATCAGACAAACCCAGAAGACAAACTGAAGGAAAAGGAATTTCCCTGCAGATCCCTTTGCAGAATTTCACCCTTTATATTTCATTAAGGCGTTTGGGTTTGAAAAATATTTAGTGCCCCACCAAGAAAGCTACTGTGAGAGATTAGATCTGTGGTTTTTTAGTTTTTATTTTTATGTAGAGTATGGCTCTACTTTCCATTTCATGTCATTGAAGGTAAGAATCCACACATACTCTCAAGTTCACACATAGCTGGTGTCTTGCCAGTTTTATCATTGAAAAATTATTTGCACTGGAAACTAAGAAGAATGGTAGTTATTACTCCTTGAACTCTGAAATATTACAACTTTCCTGTTACTAGGTCTCTTGGCTTAGCTTCTATGTTTTGCTCAGAGACATGTCAAGCTGCCTGACATGTTTTCAAATTAAACTTAATCAGCTATGATTTCTTTCATGTATAACAACTTTCATTGTTTATTTATTGAACAGGCTGATTAGACTTAAGGGTTCATATTTTTCAGTAGCAGATCAGTGGCTTAGTAGACTGTTCCCTTCTCTTTGGCAATCAGGTAATATTCCTACAGTAACTACGCCAATTAGACAGAAGATGCATTTTTAGAAAAATACGTATCGTATCTCTCACTAGAAGTTCACAATAGCATCCAGAGAGCCTTGGGAGCTAGAAAACTCACAAGTGATTCATGATTACAATTTAGGAACAATTTGACTGCATAATATGGAACACTTACCATTTGAACATGATGGTACTTCTGGCAACTTTAGTGAACTTTCACAGGAGGTCAAGATATGGCACGGTAACTTTGCCAATATTTGAGATCTGTATTTCAATATACATGGATAAATCCTGGGGTAATATCTGATACTTTTAAATACTTAATTTGCATTACTAATTAATTTTCTTAAAGAGCAAAAAATAAATTTATATTATCATTCTGGTTTTGTTCTGTGTATTATACATTACTATTTATCAGTAACTTGTCTAATATTATGCAGAGCATGAATTTAATATCTAGTAAATCCCTTCTGAGAAGTTACAACCTACAAGTCTTACCATTATGTAAGATAAAGATTTCTCAATTCTATAACTCTATGATCTTACATATGTACATACAAAAGTATATTCATTCTCATCAGCCTCACTGATGCATCATTCTTTTGTTTCAGAAGAGTATTTAATGTGTTTCGGGTAGGTATGTGTCTCTCTAACAACAATTTAGTGTTCAACAAGGAATTTAAAGTCAATCTTAGCTGAAACAGGTTTAACCTGTTACAGACTGATTATTTTTTAAAGAAATATAATAGTTCAGCTCACTCAAATTAAAGAAAAAGATACATTAGAAATAAAGAATGCATATAAAATATAGTCAGTTATACTTTCAGGATAGAAATTTAAGTGTACAATAATGCTGGTGAAGACTGTGCATCAGAATACTCCCCTGTTTTTATAAGCATCAGTCATGATANTCCTCTTCTCCAGGCTAAAGCATCCCACCTCTCTTGGTCGCTCCTTGTTCCTTCAAGTCCAATCTGATGATGGTTTACAAGGAAGCAAATGCCAGAAGTAAGCTGAGAAAATACTGATCCTTAAAAAAAGCAGCTCGTCTCTGAGTTCACAACCTAATCTATCCATGTTCATACTACAGCTTGTATATGAATTTAAACTGTGAACTCTTTTTGTTTTTTTAAATCACAAACCCACAGAATCCTAGAATAGGATTCAGGATCACTGAATGACTTGGGGACTATGATGGAACAATGTAACCTCAGCAATCCTGTTGATGACACAAAACCAGGGGGACTGTCACCAGAAGGCTGCGCTGCCATTCAATGAGACCTGCATGGGCTACAGAGTTGAGCAGAGAAGAACGTAATAAAGTTTGACAAAGGCAAGTATAGAGTTCTGCAACCAGGGAGGAATAACCCCATGCACCAGAGAGGTTAGGGGTTGACCTGCTGGAAAGCAGCTCTGTGGAGAAGGACCTAAAAGTCCTAGTGGACAAGTTAACCATGAGCCAGCAAGGTGTCCTCATGGCCAAGACCACCAATGTTATCCTGGGTTGCATCCAGAAAAGTGTGGCCAGCAGGTCTAGGAAGGATATTGTCCCCCTCTATGAGGCCACATCTGGAGTATTGTGTCCAGTTCCCAGCTCCTCCATTCAAGAAAGACAAAGAACTACTGGAGAGAGTCCAGCAGAGGGCCATTAAGATGATCAGGGGACTGATGAGGAAAGGCTGGATCTGTTTAGCCTGAAGAGATGAAGACTGAGAGGAGATCTTGTCAATGCTTATGAACACCTAAAGGCTGGATTTCAAGAGGATGGGGACATATTATTTTCAGTGGTGCCCAGTGACAAGGCGACAGACACAAACTGGAATACAGGAAATTCCTCTTCAACATGAGGAAAAACTTCTTCACTGTGAGGGTGATGGAGCACTGGAACATGCTACCCAGGGAGGTTGTGAAGCCTACTTCTCTGGAAATATTCAAAACTCTCTTGGACACACTCCTGTGCAACCTGTTGTAAGTGAATCTAGTTTAGTAGGGGGTGGGGTGGACAAATGATCTCCAGAGACTGCTTCCAACCCTGAGCATTCTGTGATTCTGTGACTGAGAGGAGGATGCCACGTGCAAGTTACACAGGGCTTGTCCTCTGAGCCATAGAAAGTTTTTGATTTAAAGTCCCAGGACTATGCACACTCAGACTCCAGTACAAACATGCAGTTAAATTTAGTTGAGTGTTACCTGGTGCCACATAATGATGTTCTGTTTTGTGTAGAATCAGGTCCTAAAGTAAATGTGATTCCCTGAGAGGAAAGGGAGCAAGGCACTGAAGTCTTCTGCAGTTGTCACTCTGATGATGGGTTTAAAACAGGATTATAAGAATACGTCAGAATACGTGACACAAAAGATATAGTGTAGCTGGCAACTGCAAAAACAGAGACAAAATCCAATTTCTTGACATGAGATCTAGTTTGATGGTAAAAATATCGACTGAGATAGTTTTTGCTGACTAGTAGTGACCAGATGAAAGGAATTGACATTTTCTGTGATTGCTGGATATTGTCTCCTATGTCATCACTTTCAATTACACAGTTTAGAGTAGGAGACTAGAATAGTACAAGAAGCCCTTTTCTAAATAAAACAGAATTATCTCTGGAAATGGTTTTGACTATTATCTTGAAGGCTATGCACATTAAAGTACTCTAAACAGCTTTAAAAACATAACCTTTCAGTTAAGAAAGCCTTCTACTTCATTAAATAGTACAGTTGCTTAGATGTTTATTTAGCCTCCTAGGCTTCTGCAGGAGAAAAATGCATGTACCAGACACCAGCTCATTACACTAATTACTCTGCTCTATGAAGAGCTATCATTAATTTCCCACACCAGGAAATCTGTGGCAAACTATACTGTAAAGCATAAACAGAAGAGCTAGCTGGGAAAACAACAATCAGACAGAGATAGTATTGCACAGCATATGCAACAGTTTTGTAAGTGTGGCTCACTGCTGACCTGCTAGGCGATGTTAAATGGTCTGCATCTGCTCCATGCAACCATACAGCTTAAATAACGCTTGCAACTACAAACACTGTTATGCAAGATCCCGGTAGGAATTCTGAGAGCTGATAACACCCTGCCACTCAAAACTTCGGGAGATGCTGCTCTGGGACTTTTTCAGGTGATGGAGTTTTTTCCACGCTGTTTTACCGTCATTAATCACACAAATATTTTCAAATATTGGTGGTTTTATGCAAGGGATCACATAGTATTTCCACTGATATTTAAGTAGTTAACCCAATCAGGCATTTCAAATGAAATATTTTTATAGGCTTATTTCCTCTATTACAAATGTAATGCAAAATTCAAAATTTGTTTTCTCCCCAAACTGAGTGGCAGCCAGAGAATATATTTCCTCCTTCCTCAGATATGTGCCATCAACTGCACCTTGCTCCTGCCATTCAGTTACCACAGTATAGAAAACAAATCTTAGCACAGGGAATTCTGGGAGTCCTGTAGCCTTCTAAAAACCCAGCATACTGTGTACAAATGACAGAAGTCATAAGGAGACTTAGTTAATTTTCTGTAAAGGGAAATGAAAACTAAAAATAAAGCAGATATTACATGGCCAAGTGAAAAATAGTGGGAAAAGAGCGAGACTTACCAGTCCTCTAGCAAAAATGCAGCACTGCACTTTTTTTTTCTACACTGGTAGAAAAGCCGTTCCATCCCTCCCCTTGCCAAAGAAAACCCATCTAAAATGAATGCATAAACAAACCCTCCACAGTTTGAATGCTTCAAGTTTCCATTACCTAGCTTGGTATTTTGGACTACTAGGAAGACTGAGAGGGGGGAGAAGGTGGAGTGGGAGGAAGGTAAACCAAAGGGGAAACAACACCTTTCTGACAACATAAGAAATGTTATCTTCATGTTAAAAACAGTAATTAAGTAAATCTGTGTAGGTCATCCACACTTTTTAAAACACAACACTGGCACTACAGTCGCTGGGCACTGCATCTTCATCCTCTGCGCACTCAAGTTGTTAGAACAATCTCTGCTTGGGTTTTGACTCAAGCATGAGTCAAACAGTTTCTTTGGCACCCTTTGGGAGTTAGCTTGGTTAGCAATGAGCAGTTTGCATGCCACCATCCTATTTCAAGGAGTGAGAAGTGTTTAGCAGTTTGGCCATTCCATGCAACTTCTCAGCGCCAAGAAGTCACAAGCACACTTGATTTACTAGCAGAGCCCAACAACAGCAGTAACCCCTGGCAGATACCCTCATCTGATAGATTGCTAAATGTCATCATTACCACAGTCTCATGGCTGAAACACTTGCAGTGTCACCCCTGCAAGTTTGGCTCCCTAGAAACCATAAACAGAGAGTGTCCATTTCCCAGAGGCCAAGAGCTCAAATAAATGGGTTCTGGCTGCAAAGATCTATTCCATCACAAATATGGGCAGACAATATGTGTATTTGAAACAAACCAACAGAAGCCAATTCTGCTGTTCACTTCTCAGGCAGCACCAAGCTCTGACTCAGGTAGCGGTGGGGGGAGGGTGGTACTAAAGAGACTGTGCTAGCTGTTTGTACCATTCCCAAGCCAGAGGGAAATTCATGGACCATTCAGTACTACTCTGCCCCTTTTTACAGGCTTAGCAGACATATTGAAATCTATTTGTTAGTAAAAGGACCGTTCAAATAGCTAAGGCAGCTACAGCTACATGGCTCAGTACCTGGGCTGCAACAAGAACATGGTAAGTATAAGCACATCCTGCTGCTGCTCAAGTCAATTTCTTTGGCTTCAGAAAATTAGGATAGAGCTCTAAATTAGTCTTGTAAAAATCCAGTGCAACTGATATTTTTGTGGACTCTAGACATTGTTTGGTCTACTAACAGTCAACTTGCATTTCTCAGCTATGTTTCCCAGATCCTTTAAAAAAGGTCTATTGTCCATAAGAAGTCCATACAGTCAAAGTCAAATATTACCAATACAAAGCAATCAAATTTAAATTTTCATCTGATACTGAGCCTGGTTGTCTTCTCACTTACACTGCCTTTACTTCTGCAAAATATCGGTGCATGAATCAAGAATGCTCTGAACAGCTTTTGATTTATATGTTACTTGGAATTCATGCTTGTGCATAAAACGTCATGAATTAGATCCATTGCTTGTATTTTTAAGTACCGTCCTACTCTTATGAAGGCAAGATCCTCAGTTACCATAAATCAGAATAGCTCTGCTTGCTCTCCTGTCTTCAGGAGAATTACAGCATTTATAGCTACTAGGGGATTTGGCTCCCATTTCAATAATTTAATTGATAAGCGTTTCCCAAGTGTCTGTATACACCACGTTCCTGCATCTGAGGCACATTTCACTATACTTGCAAAATGGATGGATCTTGCAAGCAGTATAAACATATTTCTTTATGTAACCTAAAGCAAAAGGATTGCTGTAAACTTGCCTTTTATTTCATTTTATTCCCCTTGAAAGAGTGCCACTCTCTGCAATTGTCAGAGAACGATTAAGGCTATGAATTTCCCCATGCAGATCAAAGGTGGACAATTCATGGCTCTAGCACAATTTGTTGTTCACGTGGTGGGGTTAGAGCAAAAACAACTAGCAGCAGAGCCACATCAGAGTATAAACTCCAGTGTAATCTGAAATGGAGTCTTAGAGGTTTCCTTGCAGTTGCTCTCTCACTCCTTCTCCTGAACAGAACAGAGGGAGAAAATAAGATGGAATAGATCATGGGTTGAGATAGAGATGGAAGAAAAATCACCCACCAATTACCATCACAGGGAAGACAGACTTGAGCTAGAGAAAAATTACTCCTGGCAAACAGAACTATGGAATAAACCACATGTAAACCAGATTCTACTCCATTAGGGCACTTGGGGATGGCCGCCCCCTAACATAGTTTCTTTTCTTTCCTTACTCCCCCTTAACACAAATATGGATTTCAAGTCACGCTATTCTTTATTCAGTCCAAACCAGCAGCCTTCACCCTGACAGAGCTAAGCTCAGAGGCAGCTTTTGCACCATCCTTGCAGCCAGCCATGCTCCCAGCAGAGTCCTTGACTCCAGCTTCCAGAGCAGTCTAGCACAAGCAAACCATGCAGTCATTAATTAAACTGATTAAAGCCCTATGGTGGTCATGTGAGCAGCCATGGGCCCACTTGCCAAGGCACGGAGGGAGGCAGCTGCCCCATCAGGGCTCACTGCCCTCAGAAACAGAACCCTGACACAGGGTCTCCTCCCATGGAGGAAGCTGGGACCAGGGCCTGGCTCTAGAAGTGCCCTGGTGAGCCTCAATTATTGAACCAGAGTTCACCCCCAGATGTGGTTCTGGTGGCCATGGTCATGATGCACCCCCTCACCAGGTCCGGGACCGAGGAGTAGCTGAGGGCATGTTCATTCCTGCTTGCCCCAGTTGTTGTGTGAGTGCTTTTGACTTGAGAATTCATTGAGTAGTGAGAAACAGGGTTTATTAAGGTTTAAGTCAAGTATAAAAACATAGGCTTTTTTTCATACTGTGGCAATCCATGTAAGCTACTGATCGGGTGTTTTCCATTTCAATTTAAGATCTTTCTGTTAATTTGAAAAGGGATGCATAAATTAGATAAATCCAATGAGAAAAGAGATCCACTTATTCTGTGGCTTTCCCTACACTTTGGAGGGTGTGGGGTTTTTTTAATTAATTGAATGAGATTTGTTGAAAACTATATTGTAGCCTTTGTCTGGAAAAAACAGAGTTTCTTGCAGTCCAGAGACACTGGCTATGCATCAGCAATTAAACATTAATAATTTCTGTTTTCAAAAGTCTGTGAACAAGTTCAAGTATTTCAGTAGTTCTTGATGTAGACTAATGCCCTGCAGGGTGTCTTAAAGCTTTGATTCCCACAAATATTGGTATATGTAACTTAATTTCATGTGTAGTCCCTTTGAATTCAGTGGTAGCACTCTTTTAGTCAATAACTTGGGCAAAATATGTAAGATTGTAGGAACATAATGGCAGTACATAGTGTTGTAATTAATACTAGAAAAATATAGAATAATTTTTAAATTATTTCTTCATTTCAAATACTTCAAGCAAATTGTTCATATTATTGAGTAAAAAGAATGACCAAATGATCCATACCTGCATTGTTAAAAATCAAATGTTTACAGATTAAATTGGCCCATATCTTATTTTCATTTACATTCCTTTTTCATCCTGTTTAGAATACCCAGGCTTACATAGATCTTTAATAATAAAAACAAAGTCAGAACTAGTTTTAGTCTCTATTCTTAATGGGATTTACTGAAGGAACAATGAATATCTCCAAATGGTTCTGCTAAGAGATACTGATCTCCAATCATTCATGGCTGAAGCCAAATAGTTAAAGAATTGAATTGGAAACACACTGTGGATCTTAGTCTGTGGATTTAATTCCTGCCAGCCATGGAGTGATAGCAATCCTAGGAACTGAAAGTCTCCTGCAGTGTTTCCAGGATTATCTGTGTCAGTAGGGTTAGAACTGTCTGTTTTTGCAGGACACTTGCAACACCAGAAACAATTAAGGTGCAGAAATGAATGAGGTTGGTACTTGAATACCTGGAAAAAAGTTAAAGTCTGAAATGGTGTGAGCTTTGGGTAGGGAATTTTCATCATGGCTTTTACTTCCTTTGATATTTTTTTATGTATTTGTTAAGGCCCAACCATTTGACTATGCACTGTATGGGCAAAAATAAAGTACTGCCTTCCCAGTGGAAATTGAAACCTAAACATTTTCGTTTCTTGTTTTGTTCCAATTGGCTCACTTGTGCCAAGTTCTTAGAAGTCTCACTTATTTTATGGGTGACTCTTTTCCAAAGCTGGAAGAAAAAAAGATGTGAGGGCTGAGAGGGCTGAAGTCTTAGCACACTGTTAGACCAGCTGTGCTACTATTATCTGTGTGTGAGGATTAAATTGTCATCTTGTGTTCAGTGCTGGCAAAAGCTGAGTGTGTGACAGAAATGGTGACAGTGGGTTTAATGTCTGGGTGGCAGTTACTTTGAATATCACTCGTACCACACGTATCAGGCAAGTCAGCATATTAGTGGTTATGACTGGAATCAGCCTGAGAAGTCAGCTGCCACAACATTACTGTTCTTTCTGCATCTTGCATGTTGTCACACGGCATATCTTCCTGCAGCACTCCCTCCTACAAAACAATACTTCTAAAATTGATTTTTAGTTAAATCACTCCATGTGGCAGTGTGGATCTGTCTCCCCTTCTTGCTGAAAGACACGATTCCATCTTTGTAGATTATCTTTCATAGGTGACACCCAATCTGTACGCGAAACAGACTGTTCCCAAGTAGAGACTGCATTCTGCTGATTGCAGACCGCTGACAAGGACTTAGGAGAGAGCCTCCAGGGCAGCACCCGAGGACACGCTTTGGCTTATTGCAGCTGCAGTTCACAAATCAGCCTATTATCTGAAACCACCATCCATATCAGTTAAGTTAATATGTCAGCCTGTAAATTATAGCAGCTGAGGACCCAGGACACATTTACGTCTGCTGTCTCTCTTCTGTGGTGGCCATTTCTGGCAGGGAGGCAGAGTGGACAGCTGGAGGCGGTAGCTTCTAAAACTACTCTATTGTGCGTTGCCAGGGCTTGTCATTGGTGCACAGTGAGAACTCCAGCAGAAGTTTTTGTGTGGCTTTGCAATTTTAATCACTGATGAAGGGGCAAAACCCAGAAAAAATTATACTGGTGCAGCACATCTAACCAAAGGAACTACATTTAGGCGATGGCATTAGCAGGGAGTACAAAGGTTTATTTCTCTACTTGATTGGTATAAACAGCTTCACTGTTTCCAAACCCAGCTTTTGGTAAGGAGTTCCACTCTGCAGATAGTAATAACCACACTCTGGGGTCCTAAAGCACAGAAACTACCCTTCATTTTTGTAAACTTTTCTCACTTTCATTTTTAAAGACCTCACAACTCAGATGATTTCAGAAGGATAATGGATGTGCCATGCACGTATAGTTCAAGCCTGAGATCTGCAAGGAGGCTTTGTTCCACCTGCAGAATTTGCCATCACTCTCTTATCTTTTAGAGGGACAATTTATACATAGGTACAGCAGGGCAGAGTGGCATCAGCATTGTTGATTTCCTTGCTGCTCCTGAAGACAGAGCGGCAGTTTTTACTAGTGTATGACTCAGCATTTGAGCGCTAAACCTTATCATAACAAAATCTGGATGTATTTTATTTTTAAATGAAGGTGTACCCTTTTGAAAACTTTCTTTCCATTGCCAGAATGAAGCTGATTATTGGTTGCAATTGTTTGTTTTATCTGTGTGATGTATGGCATGACAGAAAACACTCACCTGCATGTTTTATAATTCAGTCACTAGAGGACACCGGTCTGCAGATCCTGCAGTAAAGAAATCAAATTAATTATGTAGTAAGCACATCAGCAGCTGAGGATGCAGTGAGAAGAGGTATCATAATTTCTGTACAGCGTCCTTCCAGTGAGTGTAGCCACTGTTTTCAGAATCTTTTTATTAATATTATTTGATTCAGATTAATCTCTGTTTAGCCTTTTTCTTTTGACTGTAGAGGCAAATGCTGTTCCTTAATTCTCCCTGTAAACCTCTGCTGGTAGGTACGGAGGGGCATTTTTTATAGCCCAGAGAAGAGTAATTGGCTTATAATAATGGTGACTCAAGCCTATAAATCTTTATAATTATTGCCAGAACTGTTGATGTCATGTTGGTGATGCTTAAACAAAAGTGCTGAAAATCTTTAATGGTTACTTGTTACTTGTTAGCTTACTTGTTTTTCCTCTTTAATGCCCAGCTTCACTGCAATGAACATGCAAACCTTTTGTATATAAAAACATGCAAAGTTTTCTTACCTAGATTAGTTTCCCCTCAGTTCCATCAAGTTAATGCTTTGGAGGGCCCCTACTGAGAAAAACCACTTCATGTTGCTGGTATTTGAGGTGCCTCAGTGACAGAATCTGCAGGAGTGGACAGCCAGGAGCCACAGCAGTGCACAGCACAGCCCTGGGGCTTCCTGGGGCCCTATGGCTAAGGCCTTCAAGTATGTTTTGATCTGCACCTGCTTACTGAGTAATTGCTACAGTGACGTGGTATATTGGGTATATGCATGAAGTTATGTGGCCAGTGATGGTTGGTCTGAACCAACGTGAAGGGTACTCCGTGTGCTACAGGAACGGTTCCCTGCTAGCTATCTGAAACACTATTGTAATGAAGCCATCTAAATCCTCCCTGGGTCTTGCAGGTCTGTATCCTACATGGGCTACAGGCTGCATAACTATGATAAATCCTGCTAGCGCACTCATTTTGTGGCAGTGACCTAAGCAGAAGTAGCTTACCAGACTTCAATGCTGACAGGAGAAAAGCGTCATTCTTTTGGTTTTCTGGGTTTTTTTGTTCTTCAATTGAACTGCATTTGTATCCATGAGGCATTCTCTCCTGAGTAAATTTGAGGCACTTGGCCAAGAAGTGTCTGTATTTGGATAGTCATGGCAACATTTGGCCAAGTCCTTAAAGTTCAATTTTTCAAAATAGTAAGGAGCTTAATACCCACACATTTTAACAGCAAGACTGAAGTTCTTTCAAGGATCAAAGATTGAGGTAGAATTTCAGTATGGCTTTATGTGGGAATGGGTGTTCAGCTCTTAGATTAATTTCACCCCAGAGTCAAGGGGTAGTAAATAGCTCTAGCTGAGGACAGTCTTTCTGGTCATGGAAAGCAGATTCCTGCCACACAGCAACTTTGTTGTTTAAAACAAGGAGCACTAGCATAGCAGCAGATGCACAACAGATTGTCACAGACGCTGTTACTCTCTACAATAAGGAAGTTGGGTTTGGGCCAAACTATCTGTCCCCTCTCCAGTGTGGTAGCTGGTGGCCCTCTGCACAGCCTCATTTTGGCAATAGCATAACTATACATCTGGCTGTTAAAAATGCGGCCTTAAAACATTTTTGGCTTTGTGTACTGGGGGGGTGATCATCTGCTGTAGCAAAGGAAACAGGTTGCTCCTGGGAACAGGAGTAGGATTCCCTGCTCTTTTCGGAAATGTGAGAAGCCTTTTAAGGCAGCTGGTAAGGATGTATTGCTCATACATCCACAGGATTAAGTTATTTAAGTAGACTTTTGGTGCTAATGAAATTTTCTTATTACTCTAATCTGCAGTAACTGTGGGGAGATTTTGTAGGAATTCTACTCCCATCTTCTTGCAGTTTGTTGTACTCTGTGAGTTTTGGTCTCTTGTATGACAAAGACTAGTAGAATTTCTCCGCATGGAGTTGCCAGAGATGTCTAAGATAAAAGTGTATAAAATCTTGTCTGGTTTAACAGTGACTGTGTATTACCTGCTATAATGCAAGATCAAAGGAACACTAAATTACACTAAGGTGGCAGCCTGTAATCAAATGAGTCCTTTTTTTCTCCAATGTATATTCAGCTCATTGCCATGGGATGCTGTCAATACCAGCATGAGGGGAAGAAAACTCCATAGAGGACCACTGAACACAAAGATGCTTCCAGAGGCCTGTGCTCTATTGTACTCGTGCACAGACATTCATTGTGGGCTGCTGTCAGAGACAACTCTTGTGTAAGATGATGGTCTGAGTTGATGCCATCATTCTGTGGGTTCTTCTGTCTTAAGTTACTTTGACAAGTACTTTGTCAAAGTACTTTGACACAGTTTCTCACAGCACAGANGAAAGGGTCATTAGGCACTGGAATATGCTGCCCAGGGAGGTGGTTGATTCGCCTTCCCTGGAGGTGTTTAAGTTACGGGTGGACGGGGTCCTGAGGGACATGGTTTAGTGTTTGATAGGAATGGTTGGACTCGATGATCCAGTGGGTCTCTTCCAACCCGGTCATTCTGTGATTCTGTGAAGTTAGGAGGTGTGGGTAGGTGAAAGGGTTTGTACGAAGACTATGTGGCCAAAGCAGGAAGTCTAGAAAATGAGCAAGCCACAATGCATGGAACACATCTTTTATTCAGTAAGCAAGCAAGCACAGAAGTATAACGTGTAGTGCTTAATATTCCTACAGTACTAAAAATATAAAAATAGAAATAAAATTTCACTGAAAGCATTTTCACCCACAAATATACAAGGAAAAGTGCTGTCAAGCCACATCATGCTACACCACTTGCCAGTTGCTGAACTGACCGTTTGTTTCCCAACAGAATCGAAACACTAAAAATCTGCTAGTCATTCCTCACAGTTTTTAGTGAACCTGAATATTTGACTAGCAAAAACGGGCCTAAAAAGCATAGATGTCATTACCTAGCAGAACAATAAACTCTGAAGAGTTTTATAGTAATGGTAGCCTGCTTCAGGCTGTTTGTTGCCTGTTGTAAGAGAATAAAAAAAGACAGAGAAATAAACTTGAACCCTGATTATAACCCAGACCAGTCACGGCCAACAATTATTGAAACTGTATTCTGCATGAATATTTGTGCAATACTCCCGCCTGGTGGCAGATTTTTTAATTCCCTACCTTCAGTGCTGCCAGTTCTTCTGCCTGCTTACACTGGAATGTATATTCATCGTCCTAGCACAAACCATAAACAATACTGAGTGGAACTAGAGGATACCAATCACCTTATCTTCTCTAACTGTATCTAGTGGGTGAAATTCACATCTAGACAGGAAAGTAATATGGGTCAGAGTCTCTGATTCCTCAAGAAAAACCCTATACCAGATGCCTTTTAAGCCCCATTTTGAAGGGTCAAATTAGAGTTGTGGGCTTAAGAAGCTTCTGTTTGCTGATCTTCAGAACAGAGTTGAACTTCATCCATCAGTAAGACAGCTGTGTGCTGTCATCCATGAAAGCATGGGTGGGTTTGGGGACTACTGTGATGATCACAGCTATATTTCATAACAAGGTTTGCCTTACCGAATATACCAGAGCACAGAACCTACTCAAATTATACAGAAAAGGGTGTGCAGAACCTAATGTGAACCCCACCTTGACCAGTTACTATTTTGGAATGGGATTTATTTATACTTAATATACCTGCTATAAAAATAAATGTGACAACCCCTGAGATCATTCTAGCATATAGTTTTGGCCTGTTACTTGTTTCCCTCTCAAATTTTGTATTTGGTTTATGGACATTTATTTAGGTTCTAGTGAAAAGCTTTTATAAAACACATTAAATAATCAATGTGGGGCTGAAAAGGTGTACAATCTAGTTGCATATATGATACATACCTTATACATATACAATACATTCCATAACAGCTGAATATTCCAGTATTGTCTAGGAAGTTCTTGCATGTGGACAAAAGTTTAAAATACTAGAAGATAAACAGCTGTATAGGATAAAAGACAGTTGTATCTGATACAGTATACTTAGATTGTTTTTCTTTCTTTAAATCTTGTTACGCATAATAGCTACAGTATTTTGTCCAGCAGGTAATAAATAAATGAATGCATTCTAGCTGTATTTGGATATCATACGCATGCATTTTTTATAAACAAAAATCAAACATGAGGTCACATTTTCCCATCTTCTGTTTATAAACCAAATCAAATTTTTCATTCATTGATACAGTGAAGATGTCTTTCCATAGCCCAACTCGTCCTGCAAAACAGAGAAGAAACACAAATCAGAGTGGACATAGGAGGACACCAAATATCTACAGTTTAATTGTGCAAGGTATCAAGTATCATCTGTGAGATGCTAATCAGTCTTAGCTTTCATTGAAAGACCAGTGAGACCTAAGGCTGTTCATTGTTTAACCTAATTCCGCTGGATATAATCCTTGCAAAGCCTTAAAACAAGTATCATACACCTTGTCATCTGCTCAAGGCAAACATTATACAGGAAGAATTGAGATTTTTGTGAGATTTTGCTCTAGTCGTAACCAGAAATTAATAGAGATTTTGGGTTGGGTGTTGGATTTCTGGTTTTAGTGTAAACTACAGGTGTTTTCTAATTCCAACACCTAACAACAATACATTTAAAGATCACTGTGCCTTCAGTATATTCTGCTGGAGAATTACCCAAAAGGCACACAGAATGCAGAATTTTAAGCTGATTAGTAAAGTCTGATTATTGAGATGCAATGTTATCATTACTATTTTCTATTATTTTATGTGCAAAGACAAGCTCAACAAAGGAATTTATGTTTCTCAATATGGAAAGAATTATTTGTTAAATATGAGTGCCTAGATTAGAAGAGAACAAGTGCCATGCACTCATTTTATGCCATTTAAATATTAATTTTATACATTAGGAATAGGAAGCTTTTGATGCATGCAATATGGACGCTGAACACTTTCCTTGTACGGAGTATTATTCCACTCTACTGAACCCAACTCATAACATAACCTGATGACACTGCTGAACCCACCAGTTAAAGGCTGTAGCCCCCTTAAACTTTTGTTTCACTGTAGTTCAAAATTTATTTAATTCAGTCAGCCAGGGTTAGTTGTTGGTGAATAATTAGACTGAGAGGCCCAAATCTTCTCATTTACATTGGAGATAAAGACAAATTCCAGGCCTGTTCAACTGGAATAAATGAAAGGAGAATTGGGACTGTGCTACCACAGAGTTTAATCATAACAAGAACAGAACTACATACAGGGAGCTTAATTATGCATTTGATGCATAAGAATACCCATTTAATTTAATTACCATTGCTTTTATGCAGTGATTCTATAACTGGGTCCAAAGACAAAACTGTCTGAAACATCTACACATTACATATTAACATGATGGTGTAGTATGTGCAGCAAGGGTTGTTTAATGAAATCAGGATTTTCCTATAACTCCTGAAGGTGTGATAGTGTCATGGTTTGTTTTCAGGAGCCAAACACCTAAATAACCTGAAGTTGACTGAAAATGCACCATTTGCTTTCACTGAATTTCTCCTGCACCAAAAAATGTTTGCAATCATAAACAGCCGATACTGGTTTCAATTTTGCTCTGGCAGCTGTAATTGCAGAAAGTACAGCATGAAACATAAAAGCCTGTACTTCCCTTTCAATGATCATGATAAAACATCATCTTCCTCTGCCTCAGGAAGACAAGGCTTTTATTTCTGAATCTCCCTAACAACATGTATGGGCAAATGATAAATTGTAAAGGACATACACTGTGTATTATTTGTAACATCTTTGGGTTTTACCATATGAATTGATAGCTTGTCAAAAAGTCACCCACCTGGTTTATGATTTGAATCATGCAACTGTGTAAATTATGATGTGATAAGAGTCAAATATATGTAAGATATCTAATCATTGTTCTGCTTTCACAGCAGCTCAGGGTTATCTTCAGAGTAAAGATCAATGTGCTAAAAGAAAAAAAAATGAAGAACTAAAATAAAGCAAAATAATAAAGTAAATGTAACTAATGAAAAATTAAAAATATTTGAAACAAATTACAATACACTGTCATGTTATTGCCACCATTTTTTGTCACAGAAACAAACAGAGAAGAAACAAGGCACTGTTTATGAAGCTGCATTTTAAAGTAATAAAATATTGCAAAAGCCAGAGACAGCAGAAAAAAGAAATTCAAAATAAGAAACATTTTAATAAAAAGCACACAGTGAACAAATGACAAAATACTGCATTAACTCCTGTAGCTCCCTTCCTTCTCCATTACAAAATGGAGGCTTCTTTATGAAAGATCTGTAGATGGTATAAGTAAGAATCTCTGCCCTTGACTGGGGGTTTGCAGGCACACGTACAGAACAGTGCCTGCAGCAAAAGCAGGTATCACCATGTTTATCTGGATGAAGATGATCTGGCCAGTAGAGACAATAGTTGATCTTTCTACTCATGGGAGGTCTTGCCAGCCACTCATCTCTTTTCTCCCCTGTATTACAACCTCACCTTTCTCTCACAACTGCCTTTCTAGCTTTCACTTAACAAGGAGAAGGGATAAAGGCTGCACGTAGCATGTAGCAACACTGCTGCTGCACAGATCTCCAGATGATGGGGATTAGGAACAAATCTAGGATTTTGTGTTACTTCATGCAAGTCAACGGAGGAGAACGTGGCTTTGTTGATTGTAAAATCTTGCACTGACATAGAACACTTTATCCAAGGCCCTCAGGATACCTTCCTAGACTCATTATTTTGTGATCTTGTCTTCATAGCAGAGAAGCAGATTGGTAATCACCTAGGCAATGTGCCATTAACATCCTACTGCAGGAGAGATAAGTCTGTTTTTTCACACAAGATACAAGCTGTACCACATACTGAATTCAGTTTGAAGCAGTAAAGGAATGGTAGGATGGGAATTGAAAGCAATATAAGTAAGAGCAGGAAAATACACCATTCAGTGGAGACTCCACCAGAAACTACAGAGGAATATATAAGTCTTTCATTTAAAGTATAAACTCCATTGGCTTCACCAGAATTTTACCTCAAGCCAATAAACTTAAGATATTTATTTCAAGAAATAGTAATCTTTAATAATAACATAAGTGAACTGGGGCAAAATAGGTGCTATATCACATGATAGAGAATTACCCATAGGAATCTGGTTTTCAGGTCCTGCTGTAATGGAATGCATAGCTCCTATACAACATACTAAGAGCCTTTCCATATCAGGTGTGCAAACTCACAGATAAAAGCAAGGAGGAAAAAAGCCACTGCTCACAGCAGTTCTGAAATGTTAGTGCCAATATATAAACAGGCCGAGTTATTCTGGATCAGTTACTTTGACAATAGGGTTAAGTAATGGAACACTGGCATAAAGCTCTGCCAAGAAAGATGCAAAGACAGCACAGAATATCAGTGATCCTGCTTTCATGGGAAAGGAAACTTGCTCTCTAAAAAACCTGGCCAAGTATTGTTAAGACTACAGTTAGACTTACGAAAGATGAATGCAAAGATACAATAGATTTTTGTAAGGCATACAACTTTAGTGTTTTTTAATAGCACTGTATTATGTCAGCAAAATGCAAGATAAATGAACGAACAACTGGCTAACACAAAAGAAGTACTCAACAAGGACTGATGATATTTGGTATTTTTGTCAGAGATTTCAAAAGAAGGTTGGCTGAAAGATAGTACAGAAAAGGCTCCTACACAGAAACTAAGAAGAATGTACTCAGGTCATGCTCCCTAAGTAACAGACAAGAATCTGCAAATTATTTACTTTAAGGAGACTTCATGGTCATGATAAACAATACATGCCTCATGTATGATGCTGCAGCAAAAAGTGCTAATGTGGCCATGGATAAACAAGTAAGAGGAATAAGGAAAGCAAGTTCCAGCTAAAACTGGATTAGCGGATAAAGTAATTTTGTCTGGATAAGGCATTTGGGAACTGACTCTGGAATTTACATCTTTACCTTATGCCATCATTTTTAAAAAGAACAGTTAAGTGCTGTCAAGCAGCCTACAGAAAATAATTTGAAGAAGATTTACAGAGCTCACTGTTTTATGCTTATCAAAAGGAGAAAGGACTTGGTTTCTTGACATTATCAAAGGATAGGTGTATCAGCAGCTTAAAGGGCATTTCATATTCCCAGAGCAAGACCTCAGTAGAATAAACTTCTAGAAACATTCTAAACAGCTGAGGTAGACAATGAAAAGAAAAAGCTCACAAGGAAAACTACAGCTTGTCATTTAAGGCCTTCAAATTAGAATTATCTGCTATTCCAGAAAATCTGATACGCCCAAGCACAACTGCTTAGGCCAGGATAAATAGGATGACCCTGAGAACTACTGACTTGTCAGCCTCAACCCTGTGCCTGGGAAGATCGTGGAACAGATCCTCCTAGAAGTTATGCTAAAGCACATGGAGAACTGGGAGGTGATTAGTGGCAGACAGCATGGCTTCACTGGGGACAAGGCCTGTATGAACAAACTAGTGGCTTTCTATGATGGGCTAACCACAGCAGTGTATACAGGAAAGCCAGCAGATGTGATCTATCTGGACTTCTATAAAGCCCCCACAACATCCTCCTCTCTAAACTGCAGAGATAAGGATTTGATGGGTGGACAGTTCGGTGGATAAGAAAGTGGCTGGATGGTTGTATTCAGAGAGTAGTGGTCAACAGCTTGATGTCCAAATGGAGATCCATGACAAGAGGTGTCCCTCATGGGTCCGTACTGTGACCAGTGCTCTTTAATATTTTCATCAATGATATAGACAGTGAGATCAAGTGTATCCTCAGCAAGTTTGCAGATGACACCAAATGAGTAGGGCTGTTGCCACACTGGAAGGACATATGTCATCCACAGGAACCTGAACAAACTGGAGAAGAGGGCCTGTGTGAACCTCATGAGGTTCAACAAGGCCAAGTGCAAGTTCCTGTACCTGGGTCAGAGCAATCTGTGGTATCACTACAGGATGGGGGATGACATGATTGAGAGAAGCCCTGCAGAGAAGGACTTGGGGGATGCAGATTGACGAGAAGCTTAATATGAGCTGGCAATGTGGCTTTGCAGCCCGGAAGGACAACTGTATCCTCGGCTGCAACAAAGGAAGTGTGGCCAGCAGGTTGAGGGAGGTGATTCTGCCCCTCTACTCCTCTCTTGTGAGACCTCATCTGGAGTGTTGTGTCCAGTTCTGGAATCCTCAACCTAAGAAGAATATGGAACTGCTGGAATGGGCCCAGAAGAGGGCTACAAGCATGACCAGAGGACTGGAGCACCTCCCATAAAGGACAGGCTGAGACATTTGGGGTTGTTCAGCCTGGAGAAAAGAAGGCTTTGAGAAGACCTTACAGCAACCTACGAGTACCTCAAGCGAGTGTACAAGAAAGCTGGAGAAGGACTTTTTACAAAGGCGTGTATTGATAGGACTAGGGGGAATGGCTATAAATTGGAGAGGAGCAGATTTAGACTAGACATAAGGAAGAATTTCTTCACAATGAGGGTGGTGAGGCACTGGCACAGGCTGCCTAGGGAAGCTGTAGATGCCCCATGCCTAGAAGTGTTAAAGGCCAGGTTGGATGGGGCCTTGAGCAGCCTGATCTAGTGGGAGGTGTCCCTGCTCATGGCAGGGATTTGGAACTGGATGACCTTTAAGGTCCCTTCCAACCCAAACTATTTTATGTTTCTATTTAATATTGTGTGGGCTTTGGCATGCCAAAGGTCAGAAGGAGTGCAGTGTTCTCACTATGAATACCTCAATCTGTTGATGTAAACCAAAGGCTCACTAACAGTGGTTTGCATGGTGTTGAATATACACTGTTGATCTTGAATGTTTCCATCCTTTTTAGTCACTTCTACCTAACTTTGCTTCAAAATAAAGACTGCACCAACAGTTTCCTCCCATCATTTACACAGTAAATTTTGCTAACACCTTAACACAGCCTGGAGGTTAAGGATTTGTCAGATGTTTCTTGCAACATCTACAATAAGACTTTTACTGTGGGATTTAAACATACCCCTGCCAACAGGAAGTGCTTCTGCATTACAGCATTGATCAATGAGTTGATGGCAGTGCTCCACCATGGATTCCAACTGTGCTTTGTCATAAGAAACTCCTAAAAACCTCACCAGTTGCTCAACCATAGTTGCTAGGTCCTGTAAGAAAGTATTTAAGAAGTTTATTTTACAATACGTTAAATGAATTTAAATGCTGCAAAAAAAGTTATAGCCTGATGGGTGTGAAAAATACAAATGCAGAACTTGTAGAAACATCATCTTAAAATTTTGCAACCTTCCAGTTTTCTGAAAATAGACACATTTCAAGAAATTAAGGTAAGATAGGTCAGCAGAGAACAGTCATGTAAGCTCACCTCTTCAAATACTAAAATGGAGAACTGCAAATTATGATGCTTCCCACCTCAGACAACCACCCACCCTTAACTTATCACTTTGGAATACAAGTGTATTTTGGAGTAACTGAAAGTTACTTTGAGTTTGATCCTGGTAAAAATAAATGACTACAAATGTAAGAACAGCCCTTCCTTCACTGTTAGTTTCTGGGACTGCATTCATGTAGATGGAATGGATTCTAGCAAGGTAGCCTCTGAGAAGAAACAGTCATTAATTTATATATCCAATACTCCAGTATAAGTAAGACTTCTGGAGTTGCAAGGACAAAATAGCACTGAAGCAGAGAGACAGTGATGTCACCAGCTTTCAGCAGTGAGCACAGTTAGGAATATACCTTTATTCAAAACCAGGGGTTTTAATTAATTTCTGTTAAACTTTTTAAACTATTCTGATCATATTATATCATCTTTTAGCATCCCACTCCATCAGAAGGCTCAGTAAAACCAAACCTATAATTTAGTCAGCTTTATTGATTTTGCCTTTTTGTAGGTTTAGAGATTGAGGCTGGGTTTTTGCTACATTCACATTAATTTTCCAGTTGAATAAACATTTTGAAGTATTTTCATTAATCTCAAAAATATATTATTGCAACAGCAAATGGAGACCAATATTCTATGTTGTATTACTGTTAAATTTATTAGCCACCATACTGTAAGGACCCGATAATTATGTTCACCTTATGCTACATGATCATCCCTAGTTTTTTTTCAACATGGTTTCAAAGAAGACAGTAGGAACAACCAAATAATAAGAATAAATGTTAAATATATAGGACAAAACACCAATTATATACTTGTTTCTTATTGATACAGCACAAATAGCAAGGCATCTCCTTTAAATGAATGCCCAGGGCTGAACATAGCAAGCACCAAAATTACACATCTCAGCAACTAGTTTAGTGCCTATGGATGAAGGCAGATTCCCAAGTACATTAACAGGTTTATGAAACTGTTGATGTGCATAGAAGCTATTGAATGCCAGTGCTTTAAAAATTATATCAGACATTAGAGCCAAAAATGGAAATCAGAAGCAATTTTGTATTGCTTTGTATTTTCGTGTATTTTAAACACCAAAATGCTAAGCATAAAACACCTTTTTGCTACTTCTAACCTACCTTATGCATATCTTCATACTTGAGAAAAAGTACATTGGCATCCATGTGATGTTCCCAAAACTCTTGCACATGTTCAAACCACGAACCATATCCTACTGCAAAGACATCATGATTGGAATGAGGAAAGTTAATGCTTTTGTTATTAATCCTTCTTCAAAAAAAAGAAAAATACCAGAAAAATAAATTAACTGGAGTGGTTCATAGCCCCAGAAGAACTGTGTCTGGTTTGACCCATTGCCATGCACAGCAAGGAACTAACTTAAAAAAGAGTTTTATTATCATTTTGGAATATTCAAAAGAACTAACCAGAAAGACAGAATGTTCAACTGAAAATGCCACCATATTTCATGATGGATCTCTTAACGTTCAGTATTAGTAACACCTGAGTATTGAACAGACTTTGGGTCAAAATAAAAATTACAGATAGCTCTGCAGAAGGCAAACTTTCAGTGGCTCCAACCTGTGTTAATGCCTACAATTAACATACAACAGTGCAGCTTCCTGCACTTACAAGCTAGATTAAGCATTCAAGAAGAGCTCCACAAAGCACCCTCTGTTACAGATGAAGAATTGTTAAGAACTACTGCCCTTTCTTAATTAAAGAAGCATTGAAGAAAGACCTTTAACATGCTTCATGGTCATTCCCAAAGACTTAGGACTTACTTACAGAACTTTCTATTTATCTTAACATCTTTTGCTGCCCTTGCTAAAATCCAGGACTCTTCTATTATTTTCTGAACACTTCTACACAGCTTCTGAAGATACGTCAGAACATAACTGCAGTTACACTGTGATCAGTTATCTCTGTTATAAAATAAATCCAGACTACCACAAGATGCCTATGGGGTGATGAGTGCTCCTAAAAGCTAAAATCAGCTTGTCTTCAGTTCCCCACATCTCCTGTTTGTGATTTAGCACTTGAAGACAAACCAAGGTGCTACACTGGCAGGGTCCGTGCTCCTAATGCTGGAGAAGCAGTGGTCACAGTCTTAACCCTCCCCCACAAAATCTTCCTCTTCCACTTCTCTGAAAAAGTCCACATTTGCACTGGATTTCAGTCAATTTATGTGTCTAGCAGAGGTTCAGACACTGGCATGTGTTATTTAGAGAATGTCTTTTGCTGTCAATATTATCAGAAAGACAACCCAAAGAGAAATTAATTCTACATATTTATTTGTTACCAGTGATAAATGCCCCCAAAGTACTTCAGATAATCAAGACAGGAACCAAGCAAATATGAGTAGTGTTTCATATTCTTTCCCAATATTTTTGGTCAATTTAATCTTTTCAGCAAAGCAGCTACAGAAAAATATTTAACTTTTCACTTTTGTATTTTGAAGACACTTTTCCCCTTAAAAAAGAATTGTTACATTTTGGCAACTGGAACATTTTCAGTGGTGAAAGTGGTCAGTTTCACAGGAAAACTATTTCAATCAGCTGACTCATTTTCAAATTTTATAAAGGTATTAGAAAAATCACATTTTTATTATTCCCATGCCACACACCTCTAGAGAGATTCACGCATGAAACTAACACATCAGCAAAATAAAGTGTTCCTAACTGCTCTTAGTGATACAGGGCAAGAATCCATTAAGATTACACTAGGAGAGTTTACCTAAGTTTTATGTAAGAAAATCCCTTAAGCTTTAGAGGATAATACCAAGGAACTAGTATGTTCAAGACTATCTCACTGTATGCCTTCAAACTATATAGCTAACGTGCACTGGATTTATTTCAGGATGGCCAGACATAAGGAGAAGTAAAAAGAGTGGGAATGTGTCACTTGGGCTCCATGCTTCTCCCTCTAACACTACTTTGACTTCTTTGCTGCTGCATTGCTTCCACGAGATGCAACCATTTAGCTAAAGGATAAACTAACTGTGTTACAAAACACTCAATTTGCACACTGATGGACAGAGAACATGCTGTGAAGTTTTACTGGCTCTGGGAGGTTGTGATAAATCAGCTAGGTGCTACAAGATGAAAATATAAATAACTCCACGGATACTCACATGAAAGAGAGTAGAGAACCTTCCTCCTATCTTAGATATCTTAGAGACCTTCTAATGAATCTTTCATGTCTCTGGTCTAGAAGTTGTTGCTCATGGTCTACAGACAAATATCTCATTCTCAGGGAATGCAAAAGAAAAGAGCCAAAGGAGGGCTGGAATGGAAGGAGAGCATTTATCACCCCTGCACAAACATGCAGGAGAAAGTAGCAAAGGTTTTTAAGGCCTGTTATATAACATCCACTGACAGGCTTCTACTTTTTTCCCTCCCTTTAGTATTATATGGCTCTTCTAGCAACAACTCCTCCAAACATTAAGGCGGAAGTTTGTTGCACTGGACTTAGAGGAGCTCCTGGTCTCAAAGCACAAGGTACCCAGTGAATTCTTGGTGTCATGCTAAGGTATCATAGAGAAGATTTTGTAGAGAAATAGAAGATACTAATTTTTCTTTTCTCTTACTAACTTGAAAGTGTGGCAATCCTTTGGCAAAAGGCCCAGTGGCAGCCAGGTATGTGAGAACACAGGGCTTGTCCTCCCTGTAAGCTTCCTGAGCCAGTGCAGTAGAGCTACTTAAGCCAGTGCAGCCTGAGTAAACACAGTGGGAGGGTGCATTATGAAACAGCCGTTCCTCAAAGGTGTTACTGGGTGAGCAGTTGATGAGTTGTAAAGCAGTATATTGCATTCTCATTATGGAGGTGTATTTTTCAGACAGTGGTGGCCTGCAGCTGCCTTCTTACAGTGGGCCACTTCAACTTACTGGCGTACTCCAGATTAATCTCATGCAAACTAGAGATTTCTGCATTAATTGGTATCTTGCAAGAGACAAGCCTTGAGTTTTTTGATTAAATAAAAACATTAAAGGAATCACCAGAAAAAAAAAGCCTTGAAGAATAGAAAGACTCTTGTGAAGTAGCCAACAGTGAGATACAAGTGAAAACAAATTATGCTGGGAATATTCACTTTTCACAAGGCACCTGGTAACTTGCAAACTGAATTTTAACAGTAGACTAAAGTTTTGCCTGACCAAAGTGGAACACCGCTGAGTCTATGGGGTGAAACGCTGTAAGACAATTATTTACTAAGCATGGCCACACACTTTGAATGGGCAAATCTAAGTCCACACAGCACTATCTGTAGCAACCTCCTTGCAGTATATACAAAACAAATGCACCTTTATCCAGTTCATTTCTGTACTTGCTGAAGGAATGCAGAGATGAAAATAAATGTGTAACAGCGTGTGCAGAGAGAACAGCTCCTTACACTTGTCATTCATAAACCTTCTGCAGAACTCCTGAAATGTTCCTCTGTAGCTCATGGTCCTCAGGGAGCGGTGAAACTGGTAATAAGACACCACCAGGTCTTTGGGGTTGCGAGCCATGTATATTACCTATGACAGGGGGTGTAAAAAAAAAAAAAAAAGCTTTCTACCACAGTTTTCCAAAACATTTAAACAACTGCTGCCAACATATACAAAAACAATCTCATTTCATTTTTACCTTTGAATTACCATTATGTAGGTCCGAAGGCAAAAACCGATAAGGTAGGTGGCTTTTTATAAGGCGAGGAGATGTCAGCTCCTAAAATAAAGCAGACAGGAGCATTTCTTATTGTGCATTAGTTTTTGGCACATCCTCAGCTCCCCTAACTGTCATGCTTCAAGTCCTTTACTGTGCTGAGTTAAATTCACAAATTCACTTCTTAAAATTAATAAGGGTCTGGGACTAGAAATTAGGTCAGGAAGTTACATCTGCTTTTTAAGTGTCAAAAGGCTGGATAATGTGTTACAGGTTGTTATTGGTTCCCCCTCCCTTTTGTTTTGAAAGTACTTCCATTTGTAGGACCTTCTCAAGAGCATAGTGTAATAAAGATTCTTAGTATCTAACTATGTTCCAAGTGATGCTTACACTAAAATTCATTGAAAAATACCAGAAGCTTTGAAAATCCTACCCCTAACTTCTTCACTTCAAAATTTTACCCTTGCAATTTATTTCATCCTCAGAATCAGTCCCAGTCAATTGCAAGGTTTATCTGAATGCATGAACATCTTTCAGAGTATTTTTCTACAATCTGAGACAAAATTGTCTTACGACACAAATAATCTTCCAGTAGTTAAAAGCTGCATAAATCCATATTGAATGAAGTTGTTCATACATCAAACAGATAACAATGTTTACTTGCAAACTAAACCTCTCACAACTGCCACCATTTATTTGCATTAAGGTAGCACGGAGATCTCACACAACTAGACATCACACAGGTGAAAAAGAAAAGTAACCTCTAACCTCTACAAACTCTCAGCCCAAAGTAGGCTGACTCTGCAGCTGTCATTAACCAGAAGCAGCTTAAATGTATCTGTGTCAGCCTCAATTCAACAAGCATTCTAGCTGACCTAGGATGGAGCCCAGTATCTTGCCTAATCATTCCACAATATGCCTGTATCAGAAATCACTACAGCAATGGCAAAATCACTCATATGCCATGCCACTAGTCTGTGAGTGGAATAGTGTGGAAGTCATTTCATGCAGAATATTCTACACTCATCAAACTACACCTACTGAGCCTGTAGATCCACAGATCCTGGGTCTCCATGGATTTAGATGTGCACATTCAGAGTAGTGGGTCTACAGATCCATAGATCTCTGTATTTGTAGCTCCTCTTTTGCAAATTCAGGGAAGAGATTAAAGCAAATTTGCTTTAATTAGGCAGCTTTTGTTTACACGAGCAAAGGAGGTCTGGAAGCTTTATTCAGGAAAACCATTGAGATATTTAAGACATGGAAAAACATCTCCTAAAGCATTAAAGAGACTAAAATTAAGCTTAATAAAAGCAACCTTAAAATAAACTAAATATTCCGAATCATTCCAACAAACTGAGCAAGTCTGGTGATAAAAAGGGCAAGGTCACAGGACGAAATGAAATAATAAATATGAAACAGAGGAAAAAGATAACCAAATACTGAAAGACTTTCTTTGCAATCAATTGTACCTTAATGATGTCCAGACCAGGCTGAGGGTATTCTAGGACTGGAAGTTGTTCATCTATATTCATCAGTCCAATCTCATCTGGATCAGCTCCCTGACTCACTAGATATACCACTTCCTGTAGTAAGCCTGTACCTGCATAAACCAAACAACAGAAGAGAACAGATAGCATTACAATTCTTACCTAAATAAAAGCATACGAAGGGAGACCTAGACATAGAAGTAGCAATAACTTTTGTCCTTCACAATCTCCTGTGAACTAAATCTGTAACTCCTGTTTTAACACAATATGTCTGCTCCCTTAGTTTTGTTTTAAACACATGAAGACCTCATTTCACATAAAAAGACAAGAGATTTTTTAGTTCAGTAATATTTAAATACATCTCTGTCTCCTAGTCATTTTACCTGTGAATTGGAAAGCACATTAAAAAAAGGTTTTCCCTTGTGAATGTTAGCTATGCAAAAAACTACTATTTCTACTTCAGAAATTAAAAAACCCAAGGCAGACAGATCATCCAACTTCACAAAAAGTACCAGCAGCCACAGTGGGAGATTGCCAGTATCCTCTACTCTAAACTGTAAGCAAACCTACTAGTATGTAATGATTTACCACTCTACTTATGCCTCCATGTTATGGACTGGATAAACCACTGAACACATCAACACATAGTGAGTTAGTAATAAGCTTTAAAGGCCCCAATTACACACATTTTTCCAGGCTTAGGACATGTATGAAGCAACCACTAGGTATTGCAGCCTTAATGACTGTCTCTTGGAAAATTAATAGGTATTCCAAGTAGCAGTTTGAACATGGAAATTATTTAAAATTACTTTACCTTCAGGCAGGTAGGAAACTCTCTGAGCAGGCAAAGGTTCAGAGATATCTGACAGAGGCTTATGAAGTGAAACGCACAGGCTTTAGGTGAGAAGGAGGACGAGAATGAGGAGAGATCAAATCAAGCTATTAGGGAAGGGACACCACAGTTTAGATGACAAATCATACAGGACATCCTGGATACTGCGACAGATAGACCAATTATTTAAGAGTTGTGAGCCGTAAGGAAAATGAGACCTCGATTTATTCTCTTTCTTGTGTTGACAAAAGGAACAAATAAATATTCCAGGACTCTTTATAAAGCCCAAGTCTACCTCAGTATTCCACGTCCTTGGAAAGATGAGTTGCAAACTCTGAGACCATACCTTTCGTTCACATTTTAACTTGAAAATAACTTGCAAGTTACAAGCAACTTATAGCAGTCACAAGTTAATACATGTTAGGTAGTACGACCGCATACACTAACAGACAAGTCTTGTACAAACTCTGTACGTTGTTCCATTACAAAGAAAACCAGTGTATCATTTCTTAGATTTTTTTTAATCTGAGCTAGGAAGAGTTATAAAAAGCTGATGTACTTTACAGGATGAACAGAGTCTAGATACAATATGAAAGAACACATGCCTCCAAGAATTGCTTTGGTGAGTAAGTTAAGATTCCTCTGTTTTCTGACTGATTGGTGGGTAAATTAAAATGGCTTGGAAAAATAGAAGCTTCTACATTATTATCACCCACAGAGACAGCTGTCAGAGCCTTAATGCATGCTTTGCCTTAAGGCTGTTCATTCTGCATTTTTAAGCCCAAGCATATATTTTATACACTAAAATTAACATACATATGGTACTTCAGTATCAGCCCTTGTGACTCTGAATGAGCAAAACCCTTGTTCTCATTAAAAATTTATTCTGACAGGAGAAACCCTGGTTCTCCATAATTTATTTCTGTATTTTCAATGCTGCCTGCAAAGAAAAACGCTATTTCATCAACCTTATTCAATGAAAGGCAAAGGAATAACTGTATACAGATAAATACCACTAGGACTTGAATTTTTATGTTCCTCAGCAGTTCTCTAGGCAGAAAGAAGCTGTCTCCATTGTACCTCTGAATACAGAAGGGCCACAGGGTTGAAGAAGAACCACGCTAAGACTTCAGGAGAGCAGCACATTCCCTACCAGCTCTCCACAAAGTCTACCAGATAAGTAGGTAGTGAAGGTCAGAGAGTACAAACCTCCATGGCCTTACCTAATTCTGCTCAGACCTGTGGCCACATGCTAGATTTGGCTTGATAACTAGCAGATCCATGGAGCACTGCAGAGACAGGAAATGACATATTAATGTAGGAGACACGGGTAAGAAGTGTTCTGATTCAGAGGGAAGTGACCTTTGGAAGCTCAAAAGTCTTCACTGGCTTCATCTTAACACTCTTCCACCAAACATAGTGACTAATTGAAAGAGAAATGCCAGGCACATAGCAGGTACTCAAAGCAGAAAAACAAAAATCTCTGTCAAGTACAGGTTCTCTACAACAGTGCTTTAAATCTGTGAACCTCAGTGCTAATTATCAGCACGCACATACACAAATCACTGCAGCTAGTTACACAGTGCTGCATATAAGCCAGCATCTTATTCCAGTTCACACAGCAAACAGTATTTCTGCGTTACTTCTTTCACAAAGAGAGGGTTGCAGCTGACAGTTTAGATCTCTGGCTTCCAGCCAGGCAGCAAGTGGAATTTCTCTTTCCTACACCTCCAGTAGGACCACTGATCCTGAATTCTCCTGCCCATGAACCCTTTGATAGTTCTCACTTTTGTCACCCACTGTATTTGCCTTATTTCCTTCCACAGTGGTACTCAAGTTACTTTGATTAGGATTTCCAGAGTCTAAATACAAATGAAAACTGGAGATTTATCTTCTGAGGGAACTGTGATTTTTTTCTGAATTTGTCATCCCTAATCAATTATCATTTATCTCACATACATACACATTCTCAAGCACCCCATATGAAAAAAAAAATTATCATTGACCTGATCTCCTGGTTTAAAAAAGATCTAAACCACCACATGTTGATTTGTTTAAAAGGAAAAAAAAAGACAGTAGAAAG
>WAAB01005801.1:54257-70176 GCA_013389865.1 Piaya cayana | reverse complement strand
GGAAGATACATCCACAGCCTTTCCCTCATCCAGCAGCCGAGTCACTTTGTCATAGAAGGTGATCAGGTTAGTTTGGTAGGACCTGCCTTTTGTGAACCCATGTTGGCTGCGCCTGATCACCCAGTTCTCTTGCATGTGCTTCATGATAGCACTCAAGATCCCCTGTTCCATGACCTTCCCTGGCACTGAGGTCAGGCTGACTGGCCCGGAGTTTCCCGGATCCTCCCTGTGACCCTTCTTGTAGATGGGCACAACATCAGCCAACCTCCAGCCCAGTGGAACCTCCCCAGTCTTCCAAGACTGTTGGAAGATGATGGAAAGGGGTTTTGCCAGTACATCTGCCAGCTCCCTCAACACCCTAGGGTGAATAGTAGAAGCAGTAGTATAGAATAGCTTTAGGTAACAGTTCAGAGAATTTTTCATTCTCAACTATTATAGAGAATAACAGTAGTAGAATTCAACCATTCACACTGGAATTAGAGAAGCAAACAATGAAGATTTCCATTTTGCATTGCAAGTACCTTCAGTCTACTATTTCTGTTTTCTTTTACACTTAAAATTGTGTGAGAACCAATAACTTCCATGAGTGATTACTTCTAAGACAAGGCAATCAACCAATATTTGAGGAAGAAAACTTCCAAGCAAGGAAGAGGAATCTGTGACTGGCTATGTTCAATTTCAAACATGACCTGAAAACACTAGTCTGTGCTAAGGTGCTCCAACAGAAATACTCTCTTTAAACACAAGTTTCTCAACAGGTCACATGTCCCCACTGACTTGATTTCTGGGGAACTGGAGAAGCTTTACCATTAAACAAAGCTTCTAAGAGTAATAGCTGGTCAGGACCAAAAAAATCAGGCAGTGCTCTAAAAACTTTCAGAGTGAATTATTTGAAATTGTACTTTTTATTTAAGGAATCTCTTTGCCCTTTCATATTATATATTTCCTTTATGGTTGCCAAACAGTTAAGATTAAATTATGTCTGCTGATCACATATACGTTAAGGTAGCATAGAGCTAAGCTCAACCCAAATGTGTAAGCAGTGGCAAACAACTGCAAAAGTGGGACTTTTCTGTCTTTTATACTTCATAGATTGCCCTATAGAGTCCTTTCACATTGACTTAACAGCTTTACCACTATACAGCTCATTAGTTCTTGCTATTCCTTAACTGAACAGCTGGGTAAAACATGTTTAATTTATGCCCAGCTAAGGACTGAAATATATTCTCCATAAAAGTTTAAAAAGGAAAAAAATAATATCAAAAAAAATGTTCCCTCCAGCATAAACGTCACTAACAAATAATGAACTTGTTTATCATTCCCATTTTATGTCTGATTCTTCAGGCATTTCAGAGCCCTTTTCAGACTATTATCTACTGCCCTTCAAACCCTTCATGTTGTTATCCTCTCTTTTATATCAGTAATAGGTTTTAAGACTCATAGTAATGAATGCAAATATATGACTGTTTTAGGGCAATAAAATTGTTCTTTAGCAGCTAACTACACTTTTTGCACCAGTGAAAAGCATTTTAAATTAGCAGTTGGAGGAAACTAGGACAATGGAACAGAGACAATATAAGACTGCAGCAATCTATTGGATGTTACCTAATAGAAAAGTTAGTTCATTAATGCTCAAGTCAGTTTTTGATTACTAAGGGCTACAATGTAAAGTTTGACTTCTGCCTAATGTCTTGTTCTCAGCTGAAATGGTTTTATAGAATCCCTGTCTAGAATTATTCACAAGCCCTAAAAAAGGACAGAAAATGCACATTTTTGTTCTTTTTTCTTTTTTTTTAATTTTAGTGGCATTGAGAATGACATTTTCTAGAAACACAGCAAGCATTTTTTTTCCCTAGGAATATCTGTGTGTAATAACATCTTATCCCCAGTTCTAGAAAGCACCTGAGAACGTACTCATCTCTAAACAAATATATAGATAAGCCAGATACAGACAAAGGATCTATCTGTATAGCTCCTTGGAGACGAATAGTCCATCCTTTAGGATAATAGTGTTGGAGTCATAAAGTTGGATCCAGCCTTCCTGTATGTAGGGGAACTGATGGGTGAACAATGCAAAGAGATTTAAATCTTTACTTCTTAATGGAGCACAGCGTTCTACAAGCAGCATTTTTCTGAGCTGGTGTGCCCAAGAATACTGGAAGTAGCATCACAGAACTAGGACAGTGCTGTACCCATTCTAACAAGCCCTGCTTACAAGCAGGCTCCGTTGGTAGTAATTCTGATCTCTCTGTACCATGTTTCATAGCACCACACAGATCTATAGCCCCAGATCCTTAAAAGAACTGAACTCAGTGGGAATTAGAAACCTATTCTAAATGTATTTAAGAAACCTACTCTAAAAGTGTTTAAGCTACCTCCTGTAAATCACAGATAATAAATAGCACTTTAATCTTATTGACGGTGAGAACAAATACATTAAAACTTGGGAGGCACTAAGTTACTATCAAACTAAGGGTTATTCAGTTCTGTTTCTGTGATGAATGGATGAAGTTAAGCCTATGTTTTAGTTCTTTCCTTGACCATAACCAATGCTATTGGAAACTCTTATAACTGGTCTATCAGCAGATGATCTGTTTCCCGGATTGTAAAGTTTGGTAATTTTGTTAGTGGGAAGATGAATAGATAGAAGTTTGTCCTTTATTTCCTTTTGAAAACACTACACTAATAGATAGTTTAATTCAAAAGGCAGTTTTTTCTTAAGGAGGACCTGATACTCAGACCCCAAAATCTGCCACTTTCACCTCTTTAATGTCTCCTAAATGCATCTTTGTCTTTCTCTCTAGCTCTGTTTCTGGAAGTAAAACTGACTTAGTCATTGTTTCCACTTATTACTGTTCTACCTCCCTTGCTGGGCTTTACAGTCTTCTCCTAATACTGCAAAAGCAAGTCTTCTCCAGTGCTTAGAATTAAGTCTGTGCAACAATGCATCTATTATGTGTATATTTTAGTTTGAAATGTTGCTTTCAGTGAAAGCATGTTTTTAATTAATACAAACTTTTATAAAATATTCTATTTAAATATTATTTTTACTGAAAACAAAAATTTGCCCTCTGTCTTGCTCACAAACAAATAAGGGAGGAGGAGAGGTGGTAGATGTTGGTTGACCAAACCTCACTGAAATTGTTCAGTGGATAAATACCTAGGAAGCTTAAGTTTTGTAGGATAGGGGTTTTCAGCAACTGATTAATAGAAAAGTGTCAGTAAAAGTGAAACATTATTTGCGCTATATTTTGGCACTTTTAAAATACTTATGTTATAATTTATGGTCAAGAATTTTTCAGAAAAAAATATCAGGGAGATATTTGCCCTACTGCCTATTCAAAATTCACTGATCCATTCTGGGCAAATTATTCATTTGAGCAGTAACAATGTTGGAAAGTCACTGCTGGGAAATGGGATTTACTGTTGCTGAGGACAGGGGTATATATTTCATATGAGTTATAATTGGTTAGTAAAGTTTCGGGGTTTTCTTTGTAATTTTACCTGTAGGGTTTACAATTCCCTCAAAAGTTTAATTGAGAGGGTGTGTCATGGCAGAAAGAATTTCAGGAATCAGATAAAGTTCTCCAAAAACTGAGGCAGGATTTACTTTTGGACAATTTAGTGATGTTCTGACATCACTGAGAGTTCAACTTACCCATTTTCAGCTTAAAAGGATGTATGAGTAAGATGAGTCATAGAATCATAGAATCCCTAGTTTGGAAAAGACCTTTGAGATCATCAAGTCCAACCATACTTGTACAGTATTAAATCATACCCCTAAGCACTTCTTCTACTTGTCTTTTAAATACTTTTAGGGATGGTGACTCAAGCAGCTCCCTGGGAAGCCTCTGTTAGTCCCTAAGAACTCTTTCAGTGAAGAATTTTTAACTAATGTCCAATCTGAACCTCCCCTGATGCAGCTAGAGGCCAATCCCTCTTGTCCTATCACCTGTTACTTGGGCAAAGAAACCAATGCCCACCCATCTACAACCTCTTTTCATGGAGTTGTAGACAGTGATAAGGTCTCCCCTCAATCTTCTCCAGGCTAAACAACCCCAGTTCCCTCAGCCACTCCTCAGAAGTCTTGATCTCCAAACCTTTCACCAGCTTTGTTGCTCTTCCCTGGACACGCTCCAGAGCCTCAATATTTTCTTATGGTGAGTGTCCCAAAACTGAACACAGGATTCGAGGTGCAGTGTTGAGTATAGGGGAAGAATCTCTTCACTGGTCCTGCTGACCTCACTGTTCCTGTTACAGGCAAGGATGCTAGTAGCTTTCTTGGCCATCTGGGCACATTGCTGGCTCCTGTTTATTTACTGTCAACCAACACCCCAGGTCCCTCTCCTCCTGGCAGCTTTCTAGACAGACTTCTCCTAGTCTGTAGCTGCACAGGGTTGTTGTGCCCCAAGTACAGGACCCGGCATTTGGCCTTGTTGAACCTCCTGCCATTGGTCTCAGCCCAGTGGTCCAGCCTGTTCAGACTCCCTACCTTCCAGCAGATCAACACTTCATCCCAGCTTAGTGTCATCCACAAACTTACTAAAGGTACATTCAATACCTTCATCTAGGTCATTGATAAAGATATTGGACAGAACTGGACCCAGCACTGAGCTCCAGCTGGACTTATCTCCATTTACTGCAACTCTTTCAGCCCAGCCATCCAGACAGTTTTTAACCCAGCAGGGGGTGTACCTACCCAGGCCAGTGAAGAACAGTTTCCCAAGCAGAATACTTTGAGAAACTGTGTCAAAGCCTTTACTGAAGTCCAAGTACACTTCTTCCACAGCCTTTCCCTCATCCATTAAGTAGGTCACCTTGTCATAGAAATTAATCAGGTTAGTTCATCTGGACCTGTCTTTCATCATGCTGACTGGGTCTTATCTCTTGGTCGTCTTGCATGTACTGTATCATAGCACTCAAGATGTCCGTGACCTTCCACAGCAAAATCAATAACCCATTGATGACACAACCAGGAAAAGAAGGCCATGATCACTTCCAACATGTTTTGCAAGGCTTTAGCCCAGCTTGCAGTTTTGTGGACTTTAAGAAGAGATAAAATATGATTATTGCTTAGTTATGAAAAAATCTCGTTATTTTTATTACAAACCCAAAGAGACTACTTTAAGTTTTTTAGGACTTTATAAAGAAAGTAGTACGCTATTTGTGAATAACTGAATTACCCATGGTATTTCTTCATATGTGGTGAGATGGTCATAAAAATGCATCATTTAGCCTCTTCAGACAGGCCGTCCAACTAATAGAGTCTGGCTTAATATGTATGACAGAGAAAATATGCATTAAAAACATTAATGCTTGCAGACGTAATGTGGTTCCCACAAACTCAGATCTATCAGCTATCTACAGATTCAAGGAGCAAATGTGACTAGCAGGGACATTTTATTGTGGAAATACATAGAGCACCACTGCTGTTTTAAAAACATGAAAAGAAGTCATCCACAAGAAGGTCTGCATGGACCAGCTTATGCACAGCAAGGCCAATGCTATGGCTGAGCACAAAGATCATGGTAAACCTGAGTTGCTATGTCTTACCTCTGTACCACACTCTGCAGACCTACTTAATTAAACACAACCTCCAGAGATTTTCTGGTTCTGCATGAGGTCAGTTTGTATCTTCCATGCTGATTAACTTGGGTTATTGTTTGGATTACCTTTCTAAGTACGCTGGTAGGGTGGAGCTGGCTAAAGTTACAATGGTGATAATCACTCTGTTGTGTTATGATAATGGAGTTGTTTGCAAGGGGCCAAGAGCTTTTCAGGCCTGCTGGGGCAGGGAGATTTTGGGATGGGCGGTTGCTATGAGAGGCTGGTTGCTAGGGCAATGACCAATGAGAGTCTACCTGATGCTTTTGGCCTCCTTGCCCTATATAAACGGGTTAACCCTAAATAAAGTTGGACTTTGAAATCATGTTGATTTGTTCGTGAAGCTCTCTGGCCCTCGCCGCGTTAGGTTATGAGCACCATCAGAAGGTGTCTATTTGGTCTTGAAATAGCCTTGGAAGCTATATGCTTTCATGTGGTTCTGTATCAGAATCAAAACTCTACTGGACCCAGCTTGCTGTCACTGTTTCTGACAGACTTAGGATGCCTATGAGAGTAGGATTCATCTCACTTAACATTAGATGTCTGTACTACAGACACCTACATCTTGATTACTCACCCTTGACTCCCTTTATATTCAAAGTAAAGAAACAAGCATGACTCACCTCATTCTAAAACCTACATCTCAAACACAGGTGAATCATACCTCTACAGCATCTGTATTGCTCAGGAAGTGAAAGGGAATAATAGAAACGCAAGACTGGTGCAAGGAATGAAATTAGAGCTGGAAAGTTGTGGAGTTGTAGCACTTCATAGAAAGGGTCCCTGTGGGACATACAGGTAAATAGAGACAGAATCATAGGATCATAGAATCACCAGGTTGGAAAAGACCCACTGGGTCATTGAGTCCAACCATTCCTATCAAACACTAAACCATGTCCCTCAGCACCTCATCCACCTTGAACACCTCAAGGGACAGGGAGTCAACCACCTCCCTGGGCAGCCTGTACCAGTGCCCAATGACCCTTTCTGTGAAAAATTAAATGTCAGAGCATTACATCCCAGCCAAGATTTAGTCTTGTTTTCAGCATTAATGGTAAAGCCAATGTGTTTAATCAATGAATTGTATGCATTTACTTCCTCCCGGGGTAGATGACTAAGTGGGTTGGATCTCTCTATTATCACAACGTTAATTGAGTTAAATGCAAAGCACTAAACTTAGTAGGCTTTAGTGATTAAACTAAACCCCATTTTTGTTCATTTTCTTTCTTTTCTGCCCATTGGTAGCAGTGTCTCATGGTTCCTTGAACCCAGGCAAGTTATTTTATCTCCCCCTTCACTGATTTTACAGCCTCAAAATCTGAGAGAGTATTTCTGCTTTCCATTTACAAAACAGTATTCCCATTAAAAGAACCTTTAGAGAAGGTTATTCTAAATATTATGTAAGCATTCTATATACATAATACATAAAAAAATATGTATTATATACTATATTCTCTATGATATCTATTACATTCTGTAGAATATTATACTCCAGTTGAACCTCCTCTCCAAATTGTGGTAAAGTGCAGTTGTGTCCTATCCAAATGAGAAAATGTATACAACTAAACTTGGATGTTCAAAAACTTACTGGTTTTGGGCAGTGTTTTCTTCTGGCCTTTGTAGCTTCCACAAGAAGCTTGAGGAGTCCTGTGGTCTAAAATAATGAAAATCAATCTGTAGTGAAAAAAGCATCTAAATGTGGCTTTCTTCTAAAAGTTGAAACATGAGCAGTTAGTCAGGGATACACAATGTGGTGCTCTCATTTTCTCAAACTGGAGCTCTTTAAAGCTTGCATCCCCTGCCTTTGCCGTTGACATTCAAATTGACTTTTTACATTTCATAATGGTAGTTCCTGTCTTGTTTTCCACTTTATCTGCCAAACCCACTGCTGGGTCTCTCTCAGATGCACAAGAGTCAGGGATAAAGCTGACTGAAAATGCATGCATCATTTATTTCAGTCATTTTTCTTAAGTACACCCTAGTACCAGCAAAACAAGACAGGAAATTATTAGAATTGGACTGCCGTCACCAGTTGGTTTTTTCCTCATAAGTAGTTCAATTTTGATGCCCAAATTCATCTTAAGTTTCAGCCATTAAAACAGTAATAATGTGAATCATAGAATCATAGAGTCATAGAATGGTTTGAGATTGAAGGGACCTTAAAGATCATTCAGTTCCAATTCCCTGCCATGGGCACAGACACCTTCTGCTGGATCAAATTTCTCAAAGCATCATCCAACCTGGCCTTAAACACCTCCAGGGCTGGGGCAGCCGTGACTTCTTTGGGTTACAAGTGCCTCACCACCCTCAGGAAAATATTTCTTCCTACTATCTAATCTAAATCTTTCCTCTTCCACTTTAAAAACATTCCCCTTTGTCCTATCCCTGCACTCCCCGATGAACATCCTCTCCCCAGCTTTCTTGTAGGTCCCCCTGCAGGCTGCTGTAAGATTTCCCTGGAGCCTTGTAATGGTTTGGATTCGACCCCTCTGCCGAATGCCCAAATCTTACAGTGTTTGCAGCCTTTCCTCCCCCACCACCCCTCTATGAACACAGGGGAAAAGGAGAAGGGAAAAGCTACATAAACGTCAAAATGAGCAGACCAAAGCTGTACTAAAATATACACATGTATTTACACTTATATACAACTAGAATACCATGTACACAGGAGAAGGGACCCCAAAACCCCTCCCCCTGCCCCAAAGGGAAAAAAGAAAATAAAAATCCAAAACAGATATACACAATAGAAACCCAGGAGTAAGCAATAAAAACTAACAAGAGAAAATCTTACTACTCTCCTTTAGGTAACAGGAGTGCACTAGGCAACCACCGGCACTCTGCGCTTCTCGAAGTCCACAAGGCCTCACTGGGCCTTCACTCCTCCACACGAGCAGAGCCGATAGCAGAGAAACCTGCTCCCAGAACCACAGGAAAAGAAGAGGAAGAGGCGTCTCTCCCGTCTTATTTATACCCTGGTTTACATAGAAAATCGCATGGAATACTGGGAGGATGAGTTCTTCCTCAGTTACAACCTGGTTATCAAGGAGGGTCTAAAAATCAAAACCACTACAAGCCTTCTCTTCTTTAGGTGGAAGTAACCAAACTTTCTCAGCCTGTCGCCATATAGGAGGTACTTCAGCCCTCTGATTATCTTCATGACCCTCTTCTGGACTCACTTTAACAGATCCACATCTTTCCTGTGCTGAGGACTCTGGAACTGAATGCAGGACTCCAGGTAAAGTCTCACAAGAGCAGAATAGAGAGGCAAAATCTCTATTCAATGCCTGATCATGCTTCTGATGCAGCCCAGGATACAGATGGCTTTCTGGGCTGCAAGCCCGTGTTTTCATGCTGAGATTCTAATCCACCAGCAACCTCAAGTTCTTGTCTTCAAGACCACTCTCAAGCCAGTCTCCATCCAGCCTCTATCACTACTTGGGATTGCCCTGAGCCATGTGCAGGGTCTTGCACTAGACTCTCTTGCACTTCATAAAGATGATGATGATTATAAAAAAATAATAATAATAGCAATAATAATGAGGTCCCCTCTGACTAAAACAAGGCAATCCCACAGTCCATTAGACAGGAATGTACTATGTTAGTTTCTTCATGCAAATTACATATTAAATATATTAATATGTTAAATGTCCTCAAACCATCACTCCCAAACTACAGCATTTCTAGTGGCTCCTGTCTACATGTTTCTAGTGTTCTTGTTTCTGCATTATTTTGGCATGATTTATCTTAAGATCAGCTCTCCTAATCACACCTGTTGGAGAAAGAATCAGAAACTCAATTTGAACTTACTAGAAAGGCAAATATTGGAGGAGAAAAGGCTGCACTCACAATCAATACATCAGTCCTGAAAGAGTAGATTTCTACTTTGTAGCTTCTAACAAATTTTATTGCTCTGAAGAAACACCCACTGACATTCCCATTCCTGGCTCTGCACATCTACCTGTTTACCTTATGACATGAGTTCTTTGAGTATGAAACATTCCTTTCCTGCAACTGGAGAACATTCATCCTACATGCCTGTACAACGAATAGTAAGTAGGTTGAGACAGAAGAAACCACACATATTCTATTTTTGTGGATAAACTAGGCAAAATTGTTCTGTCAACACCACCATTCTGTATCCAAGTAATCCCATTGATCTCAACCAAGTGTAACTAAGAGGAAAAGTCAGCCTCTGTGCTTATCCCCTATGGCTGTACCATAGTACATATTAACTGCTTTTTGTTATTTCTGTTTTAGCAGAACCCACAGGATTAGGATCCCCACTGTGCTAGGTGCAATGCAAGCATATAAACAGTCATGGTGCCTGCACTAAAGAACTTACAGCCAAGTCTCTTAGGAGAACATTTCTTCATCTAATAGACTTCTCTATTAAGAACTGTTAATTACTTAACTCAGTTTTATTTTTATTTTGCTTAGGTTTTTTCTGTTTCTCTTGCCTCATCCCCCTAGACCATCCTTAATAATTCTACTTCCTTCACAGAATCAATAGCTTTCCATACTGTGCAAGCAATTATTATTTCACCTCTTGCTTCTTGATTGTCCCATCAGACTATTCTTCCCTAGTCCTTTTTCAAGGATTTTTGTGGAAAATAAATACTTTTCTGTTCTTTTCATTGCAACAATGTCTTTGGATAATTATTATTACAGAGTATCTGAGTGACATTGTGGTTGTGTCTTCTCCTTGGGTCATGATGTCACATTTCCTTGCTGGGCTCCCCAAAAGCACATTCATTCTCTCTGTTGCTCCCTGTGCTTATCTTTTACTACCAAAGAAATGGCTCATTGTCACCCTACAGCTTTCCTTCACTGTTATTGCAACCTAAATATCACATCTTCCATTTACTGAATGCCTGTTTCAGATTACCTCTTTGTGCACCTCTCTCCAGAGGCATTAGATGATTTTTTTTTCCGCTTTTCCAGACTGAATCTCATTTCATTGTTTTCTGCTCATATTTCTAAAGTCTCCAAGTCCCTCAGTACAACTTCTCCATCTCTTCTGTAATTTGCACACAGAAATCTCTGCAGGCCCTGCCTGGAAGCCTGTCTTTCTGCTTTCCAGAGAAGGAGAGTACCCTTTGCAGTGCAGCTATACCTTCAAAAACCACACACTCATAGCAGAAAGTTTAATTACCATAATTTACACGTAACTGCAACAGCAATGCTGCTCAGTGGCTAGCACTGATCTGAATACTGTTTTACTGCCAGTACTGCCATAGCAAGGCCTTGCTGTAAGTAGATATTTTAGAAATGGGATTCTCAGGCTTCTATAGCAGTCACACTAGCTCATGAACAAGGTAAGATGCTACAAATTCAAAGTTATGCATAAGAATTTCTTAAAGAATGAATATTCTCCAAATGCAAGTGTTTTCTATTCCCATACTTTAACTAGAGCAGAGAATGATAGAAATAGTGCTTTTCCCTATCTTTTCTACAGTTTTAAAAGGCTGAAGATTCATTAGACAAATTTTATATAATCATATGTTATTGAACAACTCCTGACCAACTGACTTTTCAAGAGGAAAGCACGAACCAATAAATCTGGTGACAGACATCCCAAGGTAAATCTCTTGAATTATCTTCAGATGGAGAAAGACAATCTGCCTTTTTATTATAGGTGGAGTCTCTCTTAAGAAGTCCTTCTCATTACATCAGATAACATGCATTCCATCTCTCATTCCTGTTTGAAAATAGGTCATGGAAGGATAGGTCACTAGACACCCTCTTTATACAACAAAGCTGGCTGCACTAGATTTCAGATATAATGTCTTGACTTGTGTGATGGGTTTAAGAACTACTCCCAGATACTCCATGTAATTTTTCTACGTAAGATCAGACACTGCATTTTTCCCCTCCTCCTCCGGCTCTCACTACTCTTCTCCTGCCTCCTGCTTCCCTGCTTCCTGTTTTCTGCTTACTTCTGCCTGTTTCCTGTTTCCTGCTGGCTGCTGCTGTTGCCTTCTTCCTTCTTCTTTGCTGCTTACTGCTGCGTGCTTTGCTACTGCCTCTCTCTCTCATCTCTTTTTTCTCATCTCATCTCTTTTTTCTCTCTCTCTCCTCTGGAGCCGGAGAGCCGCTGTGTGTGGACCCCTTCTGTGACACGGAGGTCTGTTTTCTCTTTTTTTTTGTCTTGGAGTCTTTCTCCCCTTCGGGGGGGCAGGGGATGTTCTGAGGGTCTCTTATTCTCTGATTGTTGTATACGTGATATTGTAGTTGTATATTAGTGTTAATACATTACATATAATCTACTTGTTTCTCAGTGTTCTTTTTTTCTTTTTTTTCTCTTTCTCTCCCCTCTCCCTTGGGCTTGTGCAGGAGGTTGGGAGAGGAGAGAGGATTGTGCTCTGCTGTGGGGTTTTGAGTGCCCAGCAAGGTTTTTTTCTGACTCAAACCGTTACAACTTGCCTCCAAGATTTTCATTAATAAGAAAAGAGTAGATGACAGTATTCCTTCTGATAATACCTGAATTTAAGACAAGAGCACGTAACAGTAATGATGTTAGTAAGTGGAAGCTATTGTCACTAACTTTCATTAAGGCTTAGTCTTTTAATACTAAAATTCATTTGCTAATTGGGTTACTGTTACGTTTTAGCTCTTTCCTGTGAGCCGTCAAAAGCATCGAGGAGGAAATAAATAACAGTTAAAACCAGATGACTGATATTAGGCAGGCAGATTTTTTTGCAATGCATGGAAGTAGCAACAGTCTGTGTCAAGACATTTTCTTCTACTCTGCAACATCACTAGCAAAACAGAAAAGCTGTGACTGAAAGTAAACTTATCTTGACTATCTTTAAACATTTAAAGGATGGCTAAATCCACCACATTCTCCTTACTATCACTCCCAGTGATAGCAATTGGGCATTTTATTGCGAGATTATACCATGCTAAAAAATGAAATTATTTTGAAGGAACTGTTTAGTGGATTAACTCAATTTTTATTTCAAGTTAATGGTGGTAAACTAATCAATACTTTCAAAAGAACTGGTTGCCATTGTGCAGCTTCCTTGGTCTTTGTGCAACATCTTATAACTTCTTTTTGCTGAGGTATATTAACCAATTCTATATGTAATAAGGGTAGTTTGTAATGATAAAAATCAAACACTTTTAATAGACCTTAGTGATAGGATGTCTTCTGTTCTCTCCAGGCTTTTAAGAGGCCTTTGCAATATAGTACTGAGACCAGTTTTGGATACAACACTTCAAGAAATGTATGGTCTGGGTATAACAAATACAGAAAGAACAAATTAGAAAGGAGGTCAGAAAATATCTAGTAAAATGACCTAAGCAGAAAGATTGAATGAATTCAAGTTGCTTAGTCTGGAGAAGATAGCCTAGGGGTGCTGCTGATGGGAGACTACTTATTTGTAGCAGACTGCTGCTGAGGAAGAGAGATCAATTTGTTCTTGATGTTCCTGGCTGGTAGAATATGAGCTAATTCAGTTAGAAGTTAAAATGGGAGTTAAGGAAATTTGAATGAATGAAGATACCAAAACAGAGAAGAGACTCTCTTAGAAATGTTGGAGTTTCCCATACGAAAAATCTTCAAGGGTTATTCAGACCACAGGAATGATACATAAGTATTCTTATTTTGGTGGGTAGGCAAAGCACCACTTCTAGTACTCAATGGTTAAATAATGTAACTCATATTTTAATTCTTAAATAATCTCATAATTTCATAATGTCATAATCTTGTATAAATCAAGGTTAGTCATACAGTAATGCATTGTATGTTTTGAATGACACCTTGTAATTTGTCCCACAATTAACTGAATAAACCTCTGCTCTGTGCATTGTTCACTAATCATAAATATTTTTATATTAGTTTTTTATGAATTCAAACCCACACACTTTAGGCCTGATCACCTTTTGTTACAACATTTCATTTGAGGTTTTTTAAACTTCATTTTCAGACCTTGCATATCTTTCGATTCAGTAGGTGTCACTAGATTATACTTAAAAGGGAAAGCAAAAAATTCTTGTAAATACACTGTCCTTCTCTCTGGAGGTGTAGTCCTCCTTACTCTGACCCAGTCTTATCACACTGCCATTAGCCTCTTTTTTTTGAAAATGAAATCTGGAAGGGAGAAGCAATGTGCTGCTAGCCAAAGAGCTGACAGAGCAATTGAACCAACAGATCCCCTGACAAGTTGTTTCAGATTCAAGGTCAATCAGATATTTTTCAGTCAAATAATATTCTAAGTCTCCGTGTATAGCAAACCAAATCGCCCAGCTTTCTTATCTTCCTTCTTCCTCTGCTTTTAGCAGCATGTTTATTGATACTATAGTGGTTCTTTCTACCTGAAAACTCCAGGGAAGAGTGTCCTTTGTGGCAACATCTCAGGCTCATTTGTTTTGTCAACAAACCAGAGTGATTTTGAAGCCCAGGGAAGATGTTACAAACATAATAATGTATTATCTAGGGAAACATTTAAAGATAGCAAGGGAGTCAGATGTCACAAGGACATGATGCTTCTTGTTTCTATGGTGAGGGTGAGCAAAATGAAATAATCCATGAAAAACAAGCAGGTACGCTCACTTTTTCTCTTTTGTTGTTCTGTACATCAGTTATACCAAGAAGGGATTTAAAATAATGGTTTAAACCTTACAAGTTTTAAAATGGCTTACTGCTGGCAAATAGTGTCATATTCTTACTGTCTGTCTGCCTGTATTTCTAAACCTTGTGTTTGTGGAATATCTGTTTTGGCACCTGCATATTGACAGTAAATGAGAGTGATAGTTATCTGCAGAGGATGCAGAGGCAGCACAATATTCCCTGTTGTCTTGCAAGCCCAAGTAGATCAGACCTGAAATGCTCTGGTCATCTCTGGGTGAAGCAAAATGGGTATCTCACTTTTGACTGCCTTTCTACATTTAGTCTGTTCTCTACTCATCCTTATTTTTCACAAGTTTGACCTCTTTAAGAGGCACAGTCAGGGAAAGAACGAAGCACAAAATGCAGTTCTCTTGTGCCTTGTAGCATGTACTTTCTTGGTTATAATGTGGATTTTCAAGCAACAGGCACAGAACCACAGAATCTTTTAGATTGGAAAAAATTCAGCACTGCCAACTCCACCAGTAAACCATGACCCTAAGCACTACATCTACATGGCTTTTAATGCTTTCTTACTCCTGTTGAGCTTTTGCAACACATCATTTAGAAGTTGTGAAAATTCAGAATAATCCTTGTTTACAGTAACATCAGAACTTCAGTCACAGAAACACTTCTTAACAAATAATTTTATTTAACGAATTGTTTTCAGAGGAATGAACAGCATCATATGTGACAAAGTTTTATAGTTGCAACTGACTTTTACTGGAGCAGGTCTTCAGATAAAATCATCAACCCTATTATAATTCAATAAGCTGGGCATATGGTCTGTAAAAAACAGTATTGTTGATGTTTGATATCTGCTGTATCAAAATACCTTTTCCCCTGTTGTGATATGGACAACACAATATTTTTTTTAAAGTTGTCATAAGTAACATAATTTGTTTTTTGCCCTTGAATGATAACCCAGACTGTTCTGTAAACCCACTACTTTTATTTAGTTTGCACAGTGTAATGAAGAGGAAACTATTCACATTAGTAATCACACCAAGTTTTGATGATCCCAGAACTAGTGAAAGTCCCAGTGTTGACTTGCACTTATGAATGTTGGTGTGGCACAGATGAAAGGAATAAGGAGAGGATCGATCTTAGTTTTTGCCAAAAATAAAAAGGGAATTTCTGTATATACCTTGAAAATATTTTCATGTAACAACGAATATTATTCCACTCAGTCACTTAAGAATACATATATGCAGTGAAAGTCATCCCAATTTAGAAGCTGAGACTACCTCACAGTCATGTCCACTTGTATTCATTTGTTATTTTTATGAATATGTGTCAATACTTCTATGGTTTATAATGATAATTACTTGTCAGCTGAAGTAATTTATTTCAATATGTCAGGGTTTTTTAGTTAATTCCAGTTAATTCCGAATGTAAGAAACACTGAGTTCACCAGTTCCTGTGTGGTCGTGCCATGAAATACGTAATACTATTCAATGTTTTAACCTTTACCTTTGTGTGATGGGTTTGATTTTTAGACCCTCCTTAATAACCAACTTTTGGCTGAGAAAGAACTACATCTCCCAGTATTCCATGCTATTTTCTATGTAAATCAGGGTATAAATCAGGAGGTCAGACACTCCTCTTCCCTCTTCTTTTCCGGTGGCCGTGTGGGAGAGTTCGGCTGCTGTTGGCTTGCTCACGTGGAGGAGTGGGGCCTTGTGGACTCTGAGCAGAGCAGAGTGC